>JAJJMC010010584.1:3103683-3173874 GCA_023531435.1 Papaver californicum
TCCCCCAAATCTATCCAAAACCTTAATTTCTCTATAAGACGATCTCTATAGATTTGAGAGAGATCCTAAATCCAATATCTTGTTAGTTTCTAATCAACCAACTAAAGTAACTTAATTATACAGAGACTGGTAAAGTCTAAGAAGATTGTATAATTAGAGAACGATTATGGGTATTGATTTTAATCCTTGTATTTGATACAATCAGTGATGTGCAAGTAGACTCGGGAAATAAATTGTACGTTGGTCATAAGTGCAAAAAATTACTTAAGATATTTCTCATTAATTAACTAGTAATATAGTTGTAGTAAGGATCGTTCTCACATAGAGTTGTGTAATTAAGATGTTATTTAAATTAGCAAAACTATGATGAAAGTAATTACTAAGGAGGATTGATTGATTAATTAACTAAAAATATAATAAAAAGATAACAAGAAATAAGAGATAATTAAGGAGTCGTTTGTCATTACCAAACATTAACTCACTTAGTATACTCGTTTGCCTCTCGTCAAAATCATTCACCACCAACCGTAGGATAAAAGGTACGCTTAGCTATCCCCAAAACTCCTTGTATCACCGGGTAACAGATATGCTTAGTCACCAGATTTTATTCGTCTGAGCCACCAAGAAGTCTCTCTCAAGTAAAACACTTTAAGGTTTTTAAATTTAGGGTGATCCCAGTTGTTAAACTCAGTACGCTCGCTAGTTTATCAGACAATGCTACGTGCCACCGGCCCAACCCATTCCAGTATCAGACCAGTCAATCATCGTCATGTGTCAAACATATTTGATGATGTCATCCTAGTTAGATGCCACTCCATCAACTGTTTTTCATGTCATCAGCGTTGCGTCAGCTCCAAAAGGTGCCACATCATCATGTCACAGTTGCCATGTCAGCACCAATATGCTGCCACTACATGGTTCCTATTTGGTCACTGCCACATCAGCACCAATCGGTTGCCATGTCACTACTAAAAATCTACTACGTCAGCATTCCTGTCCATTCACCTCCACGTCAGCGGTCCAGTCAGCCAAGACCGATTCGACTTACTATTTTGATTCTTCGATATCTTCTTTGTCTCAAGTCTGAATTGAGTGATTTTTGGCTCATTGCGACTATCTTTCAATTCCCTACAACGTCGAGGCAAAAATTCTCGTGTTTTTATCTGTACTTGGAGCATCAACATGATCGAGTTTGAAGTTCGCGTGGATAGAAAAGTTTGCGGAAATTGTTGCCTGGATGATCAAGTTCAAATTTCATTGGAGTTGTTACTTGTGAGGTTCGTCGGCAACTTGATACATTTTACATATTGCAGACTAGGATTGCTTAAACCCTTCAGTGTTTAGCCCTGCATCACATCGAAAGCACCTAAAGCCCTACCTTGCATGTAACACTTCAGTATTGCTTTTATTGCAAGTATAAAATCTTGACTTGCACGCGGGTATAAAGACTTACTTTTATGTAAGCACAAAGTCTCATTTCAACCATTATCCCAGCACCTAATGTTGGTTCAAAGACTCGTACTCAATACAAGCAACATACTAGCCTTCCCTAGCAGAAAGTGTTATAGCCTTGTTACGATGCGAGCAATAAGCCTCGCCAAAAAAAAAAACTATATTTTGCTCAAGTCTCGGCTAGCTCTCGAGCATCACAAGCCCACTACTTGGAAAACAGTCTCGCCTATCACGTAACAAAACTTATTGCAAGTTACCATTGTTGGGGCGTCTTTGTTATATTTCTGCAAACAACGGTGTGAGCTACGTTTTACTACAACAATAATTACTCATGCTTGGTGGAGAGTTACGTCATTGGCGGTCGATGCAGAAGGAAAAACGAACTTCTTAACCTCACAACAAGTAGGAGGTTAAGAGGGGGCGATGTTTGTACCCTTATAAAACATCCATAAAGCCCGCTTGTCAAGCCCTCCTAGCTATTCCCCTAACCCAAAAGAAGGTTCTAGAAGATTCCAAATGTCTTGCTTCCCAAGTTACCTACATATGAATTTTATCTCAGAATTAGGGTCTAATATAGACAACATAAATACATGGGTTTAAACCTTAAAGGAGAACTTTCTCGACAGTTTCTAACCTGGAGAAAAACCATTGTAACGCTTATATCAAATATCTCTCCCCAAGGTGGATTCGTATGTGGGTACAGGAATAAATCGTCGAACCACGTTAAGTTCTTGTCTCCTTTATTTATTTATTTTTCTTGTTCTTACCTTATTTCACATTATCATCATCAAATCGACCGTGTTTTCTGCCGAAAGTTATTTTTGGTATAAACACAAACCTTTCACAATCTATTGTATTAAAATATCCTGATAATTCTTAAAGAAATCTACTGAATTATTTACCTCATGTATATGTGGTCCTCTATCAAACTCTTTAGGAGTCATTCTTTGTCAATTTCTGCTTCAACCGAAATCTCAGCATCACTATAATTCTTGGCAAGGTTAATTGGTTTTCTACGAAATCAATCAATTTGGTTTCATTCTCGATCACCGTTTCTTCAACACTCTTGTCATCGAAATTAAGTTCCTCTTCAAGAATGTTATTTTTCGGTGCAGATCCTTAGATCTTCGTTTGAGTATGTTACACCATTTATAACAATGGATAAGTTATACCTTATCTCCTCCTTTTGAATAGGCGAATGATTGTTATTATGATCCAGTGGTTGAATAACTTCATTGTTGTTGCAAAAACTTTCCAAATGTTTCTCATCTTCAGAATCTTCATCATATCAAATATTCGTTATTGCTCTTAGGAATTTCATAATGGTTTAGACTTCGACACCAAACTTCTTTCTTATTCATTTTTTTTTTTAAAGTTGATCGATGCACTCCTTAAATTATGCATAGTCCCTTGAAGATGTTGGAGTGTATCCTGCATCTTTTGATTACGCTGCTCAGACTGTTCAAATAACTGGATAATGCTTGCTTCCAAGTTAATGTATCTTATCCCTTCACTCACTATAATATATCTAGCACAAATTTCCTCCTTTTGAATGGGTGATTGATCATAAATACAATCAGAAATTGGGTCAAGAATATTATAGTAAGGTTTGGTTGATGCAACTTTCTATGTGCCTTGCGGTCTATCGAGTATCCTTGAGACATTATCTATACATTGCTGAAATATATCTGCCAAACTAGAAGAAAATGATCAGTAGCATAACTATCCCCCCGTCCATGCGATTTTTCACCTACATAACCACCATAATTAAAGGGGTTGGCATGTAAGGGAATAACCATAAGGTTCCGTGGGGTATTGGCAGTAACCAAAGGATTGGTTTCGGGTACACCCATGGTATGATTGGTAGATGTTATAAGAGTGAGATTGAAAACCATATTGATGACCACCATAATATGACTTATCTTATGCATCGTACATGTTATTTCCGAAGTGAAACATGACGACTTACAAGGAAAAAAAATCACTAAAACTTAAAAAAATAATTAAAAAAATAAAATAAAAGTGATACTTACAACATGTTTTCATAATTTACCTCCATTTTTGAAGAGAGTTGAACACCATCAACTAGTTGTTAACACAAAGAAAACCTAAAAACCCTGAAAACACTAATCAAAAGGTAAAAATATCCTAAACTACTAAAGCAAGCCAAAACAAATAATAAATCAATTAGCAACTGCTCCCCGGCAGCGACGCCAAAATTTGAGGCGTGTCATAAGTACAACAAATTACTTAAGATATTTTCCACTAATTAATTAGTAATATAGCAGTAATAAGGACCGTTCATACAAAGAGCTGTGTAATTAAGATTTTATTTAGATTAGCAAAACTAGAATGAAAGTAAATACTAAGGGGAATTTTTTGATTAATTAACTAAACATTACAATAAAAAGATAATAGAAAAGAAGGGATGATTAAAGAGTCGTTCGTCGTTACCAAACATTAACTCACTTAGTATACTCGTTTACCTCTCGTCAGAATCATTCATCACCAACCGTAGGATAACAGGTAGGCTTAGCTATCCCCAAAAATTCTTATATCACTGAATAATAGATACACTTAGTCACCGGGTTATATTCATCTGAGCCGCCAAGAAGTACACTCTCAAGGTGTAACTCATTTGAACTCTTTAAGGTTTTTGAATTTAGGGTGATCCCAGCAGTTAAACTCAGTAAGCTCGGTTCTTTACTGGTGTTGTCTTCATACATGATTGCTCCACAAGATCTCTATGTAAGGTATCAAGTTTTCTACTTGTATAGGAGATGCTCGACAATTACGGTTCAGTCAACTCTCTGCTATCACTAAAATTATCAATAAATTAATCCAATTGTATACTTGAAAAATCTAGAAATCAATCATAAACCCTAAACATAATGAAAACAAATGAAAAGATGATAAAAACTATAAATAACTTGTTTAACTAATAAGCTTCATGTCTAGAATATTGAATTCATCAATAATCAACAAAAGAATTAGCTACTCATAATACAAGGAAGAAGAAAAAGAATAAGAATAATGGTTTCCCACTAAAGGGGTAAACCCTAGGTTTGTGAATTGTAGTATGGGAACTAGATGATGGGATCCTTGTTTAAGCCTTAGGTGTCTTCTTTTATAGCCTCAAATATCCTCTTTTTCTAAGGTTTGGAAACCCGTTCGGAGCAAGTATCCTCGATTTAGAGGACCCAAATAAACACCAACATTCGTCCAAAAATAGCTATTCACGTAACTTTCTCAGCCACCTGAACCTCTGAGATTTCTGTTTTGTCTCGAACACCTTACCCTCCGAGAAAATTCAAAGTTTTTGAATTTTATTTTCTCATTCATCTGATAATCCGAGGCACATATTTTTCCTCGGTCACCATCACGACCGAGAATATTCTGAACTTGTTTTTCTCATGACTTTTTAATACTGCGTCGGAATAACCTCATTCTTTTACCGTTGGATTCATATCTCCGTCATATTCAAGATGATGAGAACAAATTATAAACTGGAAAGAGTTACACTTGGTTTTTATCCCTTCTTCCTTTGTAACCCTTATTTCCTTGCATAATCTAACGCTTTGTAGCTCATTTTTGGATGATTCACCCAATAAAAGACATAAAGTAGAAAACAAGCATAATACAAGGTAATATGCAAGAATTATAGCAAATATAAACATGGATTTGATACTAAGAATATGTAATTTATGCACTTATCAGTAATTCTTCTTAAACTCCTTTATGTATACACCTTCTCTATTCAATCCTTTTTTATTCTTACAGTTACATGGTAATTATATTCCCCAATCTCTTTCTATATGAATATCTTCTATTCATTTTGAAGCTCAATGTATTTTATTAAATGTGTTGTTTGCGGTTTGATTTGATGTGTTTTTGCAGTCATATCTACCAAATGAAGTTGTTGATGATTTTAAGGAAAAATCTCAGGTTCAATTAATAGATATTAAGTCTCTCTTTGCCTCATTATCTAATCTAGTTTTATTGATTTTGAGTTGTATTTTAATTTTTGTTTTTAAATTTGTATATAATTCTTGAAGATGAACCATAAGTTTTGGAATCAATAAGTTGTTAGGATTAAAATGGGAGAAATTTAGTTGAATTCGGGTGAAATCTTAAAGCTAAACATACAAATTAATTTGAGTTTGAATGAAACGCACCATTCCTTACAAAAAAAAAGAAAAATAATAATATTAAAGATATATATTGTCGGTTTATTATAACCGGTCAATTTTAAACCGAATCGAGTATTTTAATGATAATCATCGAATTTAAAATTTTTTAAAACCGAGTTCATCGGCTTCGGTTTGGTTGGGTCAAAAATAAATTTGATCCTTACCATGTGCAACACTTAAAAAAGAGAGCAAATGCCCTAGTCCCTGGACTATTTAATCCATTGGTAATTCCTCAACGCACTAATTTTGTTTCTTGTTCTGCATGTGTCATAACTTAGTAAATATAATGAGGGCAGCTAATGTTTTTAATAACCCATTCTCAAAAGATGGGTGCCTTTGACGGAAAATAGAAAATTGTTCTGGTAATTTGATAACTTAATATAAACTTATGTTTTCCCTCGTTTCTTCTTCCTGGTTTCCACTCTCCATTTTTCCTATTACACCTTTATTGCCGCCAACTTCATGTCTCCCTTTCAGAACATCAACCATCTCTACCATTCTAACTTTAATTTCTTTACTATTTTCTTCCACCATCGCCATCATAGTGATGGGATTTTATTTTAAATGCCGCAAGTATACAGCTGTCGATTTGACAATATACATATATGGTTCGTTCCACATAGACTAAATTGTTACCTTTAATTTATAATTAAATAAAATGCTAAAAAAATAAATGAGAAGATGTTTTAAAAATAAAATGAATTATAACTAATCGAAAGATATAGTTGAGAAAATACCAGGGCTTTCGACTCCACCACAATGCTGGATACTAGGTAATTCAACCATTTCTCTATAAAATTCTTCTTAAAATACTCAAGACGATTTAGGGCATTGATCGACGTCTTGGAAGATAAAACATTGTGAACCAATAAATTATCTCAGAAGCCTAATAGATTCCTTCATTTAAAGATGCTGACTTCTAAAAAAAATATTCATTTAACAAGCATAGCTAGGGACTCATGTAGAAAAACTATTACAAATGGACTGTAAGAATTATTATTGAAAAACAAGTAGAACTCTCTAGTTTACATCACAAGGCTTCCTCTTAGCCCTAGCATAACTATTATCTAACCATTAAAAATAAAAAATAAAAACTAAAAAGAAGAAGAAAAATAATCCTAAAACTCTATCTACTGTTCTTCACTAACTCCTAAAATTTCACCCTCTTTTTTCTCTTCACATCTCACAAATATATAGTGTATTCTTCTCTTGATTCTATTTCTCTCACATAAATGAGAATTATTTCTCTACCAATTAAATGTCACCAATTAAGGAAATAAGATTATATTCCAATGATTTCCTTCTTTTATATGGTATTAAAGTGATCCATAAATGGTAAAATATTAATTTATTCTTTTATAATGTCCACACATATTCCTTTTAAATCTTCCATCATGTTTCCAAATAAAAACAATTCATACAATTATATGATTTCCATTAAAATCAAATCATATAATACAATATTTAATTAAATGGCATCAAATTGTGGGAACCACTTACATTCCAAAGGAACATGATCCATTAAGCCCAAATTCACAAAATTGTCAATGAACTCGACCCATTATTTTATTCTTTCAGTTGGTCGTCTATTTTTCCGCGGACTTATGCACTGACAAACATCCGTGTCTTCATGTCACAAAGAGGGAAATTGGAATTAGTTTCTGATTTTCATCCATTTTAAGACAAATATCGAACTTTTAACTCATCGAGCTTTATTCTTTAAATTATGCAAAACTAAATAAAAACATCAAATTTGTACAAAATAAAGAACTAAATAAATGTAAATTAAGATGTAACTATGTCGTGTTACACACTCATCAAATACCCATAAATCTACATTTTTCTAGTCCTCAAGTAAATTTAATCTAAAATAAAATAAAAATCTAACTCACTTTCGTAAGAATCATGACTACACTTAGCACATGCTGCAAGCCGTTAAACTCCTAGGTGACCCTAGCAGACGAGTGTTGTCTCGTGAGGGTTTACAAGAGGTATACCACAAAACCTTTACTCCAAATTCTAGCTACTTGTGAACGATTGAGGGTGAACACTAAACATGCTATTTAGCTGGCTACAAAATTCTTTGGATATGGGAGGAATTACCCTGTTTTAAATCCAATTGTTGTACACGAGTTTACACTCAAGCGTACCAAAATTCATATATATAAAAACAAAACTCTACTTAGAAAGTCGTACAATGGACCATGATACTCGAAATCTAACAAACCACAATCACATGAATATATTAAGAAGATGTATATGGAGATAGAAGTGTGCACATGTTGACTAAGGTGAACGGCGTTTCCCATAATATCTTTACGAACATCGTGCCAAGATGAACTCTAATGGATTGAGATACGCACCCACTGGTCTGAATCCTAATTCTAGTATCATCTCAGCTGGTATATACAAGGGCCCCAACGGTTGATTTATTGAATATATACAATTATTTTTTACTCTTTTTTTCCCTACAAAACATGATTAGATCTTTTGAATCTAAGCGCATGCTCCTTGTCAGAAGATTACATGATAGTTCCCATGGATCCTGCGTTCCACGCTTGCTTAGGCGACGAAAACAGGAAGAACACTCACATATTGCTATCCAAGTGTCAAAACTCGATTTTTTTTTTTATCATTGATCAAGTTCAATTAAAACAATGAGGCTTGATCTCAATCATTCTACTTCCTCCTAGGCGATACTATTGTCCCACCAAATCACTTAGAGAAACACATAAAGTTGCAAAAATAAAAATAGAACGTGATATGATGACGAATATCATGTTATTGACTACACCTGAGCTTTGTTCCTTTATGAATAGATCATTTTGCTAGGTCCCTCAACTCCTACAGCCAAAAAAATTATTTTCATCTACTTAGGATGGTTAGTGTTATCCTGAATTGTTCACAAGTTTCTAAATTTTGGAGTTTTGGGTACAAATAAAAGTTTCTCCCTTACCCACAAACCAAAATTAAACATAGTCCCCGATGTTCCAAAAATAATAAAATGAATGAATGAAGAAGGATAAATATCGAACAAAAGTAAAAGAGATAGGGAAAGATGTCACCAGTACCGTGTACCAAAAACATATGGGTTGCCTTCCATAAAGTTCTAAGTTTAAATTCTTCAGCCAGACCAAGAAAGGATTAGTCACAACTTACTTGTGGATCCTTGAAGTCAATCGGATTTGAATCACTCAGTTGACCACAATGGAATATACGAAATTGGTGGTCATTCTTGAGAAAATTTGTCGATTCAAATTTTCTAAAATAATTAGATGTAGTTTCAAAATTTAAGAACTGGTACATTTGAAGTTGAAACATTCCCACATTTGGTAGAACATTTTTTTGTGGGACAACAAAGTCAATTATGGTATCAGGGTCCGGATAAACCACATCGACAGGATGATGGGTTTCTAACAACTGAATTTTATTTTGGACAAAATTAGGCTCAAGAAACAGTTCTTGAAGATAATCTCTTAAAATTGTGGAAGCACAAACATCAAGTCTCAGGTGAAGGACTATTTTAAGAGTCAAAGGTAAACCACGGGGAGAATAATATTCACCCACAAGACTAAAGTGGTCAATGTCCTTGGACAAACCAGTCTCAATTTCCTTAAATTCAGATTCAGAAAAATGGTCAATTGTTTCATCTAGATTATATTCAGGTGGGATACCTTCACTCACATTAAAGTTCTCTACGAGTCTATCATTTTTGTCAGGGACAACGGTCTTTGAATCGTTGGACTCTAAAACTCTGGTATCGGGATAAACTCGTTCCTCTAAACCATCATCGTCTTCATAATAACAAGGAAATATTTTCACCGTCTATAACAATGGTATCTCTAGTTAAATCATTTTCCTCTTGAATATGTAAATAATCATTAATATTTTTAGGATTGGAACTAGAACATCATTATTATCATGAATCTCAATTGTTGTAAAATTTTCCTCGTCATTATGACTAGGAATTTCAAATTCTTCGTTAATACTATCCTTATCATCATAATAATATGAAGATGGTTGAACCTTATCTAAATAAGTAGTGCTTTAAATTCTAACCTCTAAATTAGGTAAATATTCATCGTTATTATCAAAGGTAAGATCGGAAACATTATTTTGGCAAATAAGTACATTTTGAGCAATATTAGCAGCTGACGTTTCTTCTTCTTCTTCAATTTTATCTATACGTGCATTAATTTTACTAAGAGCAGTACTTATAGCTGCAAGTCTTTATCTCCTTTCTAAGTCACACTTCCATTCATTTTCAGCAAATTGATTGAGTTTATTATTGAAAGAAGCATACGAAGAATTAAGGATTAGTGAAGTTTCTATAAAATGCCGGAGGGCATTTTCTAAAGATGGAAAACTAACATTTTTCTCAGTATAATATTGCTCGTTTACCCGTTCATACGAGTGGTCATCGTGGAAATAGTAATTGGGATTACTATGGTGTGAACTATAACCTTCAGAAGGTTGGTAGTCGTCCCAAGTACTATCCACATTATGGTCATAGTACGGTGATGTCCATTTTGAAATTCAGGTCGATAATCATTATATTGGTCCTCATAATACCAGTTTGACATTTTTTTTTGTGCACATGCAAATGTAAGTTCAACTAAAATAGGTTAGCTCAGGTTACTTTAGAAAAATATACCTACAGTCAAAAACTGGTCAAAGATACATGTCTAAGGCTCGTGGTGGCTCCGCTTATAACGCCCAGAGGGTTCAGCTTACTATCCACGTGTTTTCCTTAAATTCGATGTCGGAAGATGCAATATGGTGTGTGCACGTGTGTTTTTTCCCAAGAAAATAAAATAAGATAACAACAATAAAAATCTAACTAAAAATAAAAATAAAGTTTCCTAATCTAATTATTTACAAATAAAACCAAATAAAATAAAATAAAATCTAAGATATTTATTTACCTTTGTTACCAAATCCTGGTTTCCATTTTTAATTTCCAACAAAATATGCACATCAAAAATAAGAAAATTCAAAAAATAAAATCTAGAAAATGAAACGAAAGAAAATAAATTAAATAAACTACAAAATATAAACTAACATAATATATAAAAACTTAAAATAAATTAAAAATAACAAAATAATAGTCCCCGGCAGCGGCACCAAAAACTTGATGGAATTTTTAATTTAAATGCCGCAAGTATACAGCTGTCGATTTGACACTATACATATACGGTTCGTTCCACAAAGACTAAAATTGTTACATTTTTTATAATTAAATAAAATGCTAAAAATAAATAAATGAGCAGATGTTTTAAAAAGAAAATGAATTATAAATAATCGAAAGAACTAATTAAGAAAATACCAGGGATTTCGATTCCACCACTATGCTGGATACTAGATCATTCAACCATTTCTCTATAAAATTCTTCTTAAAATTCTCAAGATAATTTAGGGAATTGATCGACGTCTTGGAAGATAAAACGTTGTGAACCAATAAATTATCTCAAAAGACTAATAGATTCCTTCATTTAAGGATGTTGACTTCTAAAAAGAACAAATAATTCATTTAACAAGCATAGCTATGGACTCACGAAGAAAAACCATTATCATTTATAAACAAGATAGAAAGGACCATAAGAATTATTATTGAGAAACAAGTAAAATTCTCTAATTTACATCATCGGGATTCCTCTTAGCCCTAGTAGAACTATTATCCAACCATTGCAAATAGAAACTGAAAACTAAAAAAAAAAGAAAAATAATCCCAAACTCTATCTACTGTGCTCCACTAACTCCCAAAATCCAACCCTTCTTTTTCTCTTCACATCTCATAGATATATAGTGTCTTATTCTCTTGATTCTCTTTCTCTCACATAAGTGAGAATTATTTCTCTACCAATTAAATGTCACAAATCAAGAAAATAAGATTATATTGCAATGATTTCCTTCTTTTGTATGGTATTAAGGTGATCCATAAATGATAAAATATTAATTTATTCTTTTATAATATCGACACATATTCCTTTTAAATCCTCCATCATGTTTCCAAATAAAAACAATTCATGCAATTATATGATTTCCATTAAAATCAAATATCATATAATACAATGTTTAATTAAATGACATCACCTTGTGGGGTCCACTTAATTTCCAAAGGAACATGATCCATTAAGCCCAAATTCACCAAATTGTCAATGTGCTCGACCCATTAATTTAATTCTTCCAGTTGGTCGTCTCTTTTTCCGTGGACTTATGCACTGGCAAACATTTGTGTCTTTATGTCATTGAGAGGGAAATTGGAATTAGCTTATGATTTTCATCCATTTTAAGGCAAATATCGAACTTTTAACTCATCGAGCTTTATTCATCCATTTTAAGACATATAAATTAAGATATAATTATGTCGTGTTTGCACACTCATCACATAGTTATGGTAATCTATTTATTTTTTATTTTAACTGGAATTTATAATTGTTATAATAATCATAGGATGTTTGGAATGTGTAATATCACTCACTTTCTTTATTCACGAAGGACCATTAACAACACGAACATCATATTCTTATCTTAAGACATCGTTATTGATTCACCATCACCAACACACCATCTCTTTCTTATTGTTTGAATCTGAAGAAATTATTAAGATAAATGAACTTTATACTTAATTATAAAATTACCCTTCCCTTCATATCATAATTGGCAAAAATGACTTTTAAAAAAATACTTTCAGGAGCAGTTAGGGAATACACAATTTGCAGCTTCACTCTACTGTAGCTGGCAGAGTTTCCTTTATATTCCCTTCTTCCCACAAAAAAAAGGGTGTTTTAAGACTTGCATAATTCTTAAGGCAAATAAGAGAGAGGAGTTTTCTTGTTTTTTTCTTTTTTCTTTCTTGTCTACCTTATATGCTGAAATTTCAAATTAACATATCACACAAACTAAAAGACGAGTATTTGTATATCTTACAACATTAGAAATCTTTTTAAAAGACCTAGGCAATGAATATAAACACAACTATCAAATTCTTTATATTTCTTAGAGAAAATTTGAACAACACTATTTATTAGTTAGGATATATTTGGAAAATAGCATATAAAAATAAAAACATCCACTTTTTGTCCGACAAAATAAAAAGGAAACATCCACCTTTTATGGGATGGGGAGTATAATAGAAAATAGATGGTAATTCGGTTTTGTAATATATTGTTATATATATATATATTTAACAATCTAATGATATTCCTAGTTATTTTTTTATTTTTTATGAACAATACGATCATACTTCATTCAATTCAAAAAGGTGATTACGTGATTGTTTACAAGAAAAAAAAAATCAAAACCCAAATACAAAAAAAGATACTAATTATATGTAAATCGCAAAGCAAAATTAAGAGCAAAATACCATAAAGTACCCAATTTTCGTATGAGAAGTAAAGAGAAAAAAATGATATAATCTGGAATCATATTCGACCATTTTGAATGTTTGTCTTCTTTAATAAGAGATGCTCTAAAAATAAAGGAGTGTTTAACCCTTAATCTTGTACATATGAACGAAAAACCCGGATGCCATAAATCCCTTTTGTTGAAGATGAACTCAAAGTGATGCTATGTAATATCGTTGATGTTTTTGAATTTAGAATGACAAAGCACAAACCAACCGTAGAAGATTAAAAAAATCATTATTAAAGTGAACAAAAAATCGTTCTTAAAGAGAAGAAAGTATCGCTCTTAAAGCGAAGCTAAAATCTCATAATAGTGAAGAAATGTGTCCAAAGACACCAAAAGTAACAAAACAACATCTTATTCAATTAGATAATCTACAAAAATTCAAGAAAAACAAAATTCTTGCTCAGATCTGGTCCAGACGGACCAAACTTGAGTAAGCTAATGATGACGGCTATTAGAGCATCTACGACAAAAGGTGTAAAAAATCCTACGTGAAAGTCTAATTAAGACATTTATTTAGGAGAGTTTACATGTGTAGTAAATATAGAACCCCATAACTAATAAAATATCTTCAATAATATAAGGATTTAACCCTTAGAATATTATATATGATAAAAGCTTAACCGTTTAATTTTACTTTAAATAATTATTAAAAAGAAAAAATAATGAAAAAATATGACATAAAGGATCTACCATTGGAGATGAATTTATCTTAAATAAGAGTATAACATCCCATGTATCATGAAAGATTTTTTTTTACACCTTCTACTGGGATACTCTTAGGGTTTCAAGGTTTATGAAGAGAGAGAAAGAGAATACATTTAATGATATTCCGAGTTGATATGCCTTTCGATCACGTGACGATATAATTTTAATAATAACTACCTCAATAACAAAATAATTTAACTAATTAGACCAAATTTGAATCATAGTGTATGGTTTATATTCATCCAGGCCCTCCTAAGACACACTGGATCTACACACATACCTACTAGCTATTGGTGGTCCATCTTGTTATACAACATCCATTCAATTCATACCCTATTTTTTTCTATTGATTTTACCGAATTTATATTACAAATATTTTAGTTGTTCTCTTTTCGTCTCAAAAAGATATACAAATTAGGGAGATGTATAATAAAGATGTTCAAGTGAGATATGCATTTTTTTATCGGTAAAAGATTTGGTGCATGAGTTTTGAACTCAGATTATTGGAATCATCACCTAATAACTTTACCACTATGCTACAATGATTTCGGCAAATGAGATATGTTCCCATCTAGTTTTTATTTTTGTAGTCTTTATGATAAAAAAATAAACTATTTATGGCGTGTGTTTATAGTCAATGGCATACTAGGGCAGTGTGATTGTGCATACTTTGTTTATAGCATGTGTTTATAGTCAATAGTGGGCACGCTAGGGCAGTGTGATTGTGCATAATCTACAGCCTAGGCATTGGACATTAGAAGTAGTGTAACATCCAATTGTAGTTTTTATCACAAGATTGATGTTTCACTTAAATTTTCAACGAAGTTCTGCAAACGACTTTTATTGAATGAAAAATTCTTAGTGACCCGTCTAAAACTTTCGTAACTTTCCTAAAATCGTCTTCCATTGTACGTCACATTTTTTTGGTGTATCCCATGAATTTTGCTTAGGATCTACTATTCTCTAAAAGAGTTTATTATTTTTATTTATATAACACATGACTTTTGGTAAAGGTGTCGACGAGTTGGTTCAGCTATGTACCACCGACACCGGAATTGTCTATAAAAGTCGGTTTCGGTTCCTGGCAGTTTTTTGTCCATTTCCATTAGTTGTGGAATTGGAATCGGACCTGGTAAAAATTTGGGTATCCATAAAGTTCGGATACCTGTTGGATACTTAAAAAGAAACACACATAAATTCTTCATAAAAACTTTTATCTATTAATTTTTACATATGATTAGTAGTATTCCTTTAAAATTGCTTTACTTAGAGATTCTATATAAAAATAAAAATAAATAGGGAATGAGAAAAATTCAAAGTCAAAATTAGACAACCCCTTTAGATCTGGTCCAAAATCACCAAAATATATATAATAATCCGGGTATTTATTGTTGGGCGAGTGAAACCATTTGAAACCGGTAAGCTAAAGACTCTTAAATGGTTATACCCGTTTTTAAATTTGCTAATGAGTACAATTTTAGGAACCGAAACCGAATTAACTGGTTTCTAAATAAAAAAATGTTGCATAATACGTTATGCAACCATTTTTTCGGATGCATAACAAGTTATATAACCATTTTGTAGCTGCATAACAGATTATGCAACCATTTTTTATTTTAGTGTTAGCAAAAAAGTATTTACATAATGCTCTATGCATCCATTTTCTCAATTGCATAAGCAGACGTTTTTATAGCTGCATAACAGATTATGCAGCCACTATAAAAAAATAAACTTATAAAAAAAAATTCAATTATAAAAAATGATAAGTCCTATAATTATAATATCAAAAATACAAGTACTTGCCACTGAAATTAAAAGCATATGAAAACAGTGGATTGCTTAGGACATTGCAATACAATATTAAAAATGGAAAGCTAATACATTTTTAGTTTTTTGTTACACACATTTTTTATCAATACTGCAAAACATGTAGTAAAGACATTCCAGCTAATAGGAATAAGATTATATTGTCAATATACTTGCCTAGTGCAAGCAGTTCACGTACGCCAAGATCCCAAGAATCACAAGTAACAAATATAAATGAAAGAAGCCACCCTATATTGTGAAAAATATAACATCCCCTAAATATCATAATTGATGACTGCTAAGAGGACATGATACTATACTTATAACGAAGTGATGCGTGCATTGAAGAAATCCTGAGCGAAATAATAACTTTGATTCAGTTTCGGGCACATGCTTGTCGAGCTGAGACAATCTTGAAATTGGTCTCATTTGTAAGAAACCTGGACTCCTCGATGTAACCATCTGGAGTAATCATCCAGACGATATTCCAACACCTTTTGTATCCAAACATTATAATTTTCTTTTACTATATACATTCACATCAAATACAATATGTAAACAGAAGACAAAAAGTTGACTACCTGACTGATGCAACAATAAAAACCTAAAAGGTAGTACAACACTGCAAGGTTTGATGCTCTACACGAGTATTCCTACATCTCGTACAAGTATATTGTCGACGAATTATTGCTTTGACAGTACAAATTAATGGTGATACAAATGCTTAAGCTTCTCATCGCCATATGGCATTAAGGAGTGGAGTTTCTTCTGACTTCTGAATATTTATAGGAGCTGCCAACACCTTTTTTCATCCTCCATGAACACATTCTACCAATCCCACAAACACAAAGAACATCTTTATTAAAAAGTTGACGTTTTCAAACAATATTTTAACGATTGAAAGGAAATTAAAGCAAGAATTGGGAGAAGAAATTCTATCACAGAGATTGTGGAAAAATAAATTAGAGGAATCGAGTAAAAAGAATGTCGATAATCTACAATAAACCCTAAGATATCAACAAAATCACATATATAAAACCTAGAAACGAAATCAATCTAAAAAAAATAAAAAAATATTGATAAGAATAAAAAAATTGATGAAACCTGAAGAAATCTCGATTACGTTAAGAGAAAATCAAAACTTCTCTTATTTTTTGCCTCTCTATTTCATTATCTTTTTAAGAAAAAAATATTTTGGTCACTAATGAAAAAAAATCACCGGTATAATATAATTTAAAAAATATAAATTTGTGAGAAATTTTCATCGAAAAACTGTATATGCACGAAGTTCTCAAAACGTGGGTTTCACGGTGAAAAAAACTAGAAAAATAAACATGATCGTAGTTTTCACAGATAGATTTCCTTCCAAGTTCATTCAACTTCATTTTTATGAATTTTACCTACCTCAACTTTCATGACCATAAAACCCCTAATAAAGAAGTTAATTACATAAAAACCCAAATGTCCTAAATCTGTGGAGCTGGTGAAAACCAGGGCCAACAACACTTCCAGACTTATCCACGCAGTTTCTTTATATCTTTTCGCTTTACCTCACAAAGACATCCCGATAGATAGAGTCAAACAACAGTAGATAGATAGACAGACAGAAAGTGAGTTCTCTCGCCATTGTTACAACATGGCTTGCTCAGCTTCTTCAACTGTTATCTCATCAAACCCTAGTTCTATCAAATTCCCTAAACCAATGGCATCTTTAACTTCTTCACTTCCCTTCTCACAAACCCTAACTGTTCCTAAGAGCTTTATTGGTCTTAGAAAATCATTCCAGTCTCGTGCTTCTCGCCGAATCTCCACCAACCAATCTAAAAGGAGTTTAGTCGTCAATGCTGTAAGTAAACTTTAATTCAAAGTTTTTGAGGGTTTCAAGTATAAATGTGTGTTTTATTAGGGTTTGACTTGTTGGTGTCGTGTTTTATTGTCCATCATTTGGTTGGTTTATTTGCATTTCTGAAATTTGTGGTTTTCCTTGTTCAGATTTATTAGCTAATAAGAATGGTGACACTGTTATATTAAGGTGTAACTTGGTGTTTCGGAAAGTGCAATAATCATGGTTTCACAAATGAGTCAGTGTGACTAACTTGTTCCAGTGTAACTAGGTACTTTAGGTTCCATAAGGGTAAAAGAGGCTCAAGATTTTCTGTGTTCAGTAATATTGCTGATAGTAAACAATGGTTTGACATATATGAGATACCTTTGTTGGGCTGACAATTGAAAAGATAGTTGGTTCCAAATAAGGGATCCGCAAAGTTAAAAAAATGTAGGGTTCTTTTGAAATAATGTAGAGCTTCAATGGAGTTGGTGTGATAATAGGTAATGTATTCTAAGGACATCCATTCTATTATCTCTTGTCGATTTGTTGTGGCCACATTTATAGCACGTAGGATATCCTGATCCGTCTTTGTAAAATTCAATCTTACACAGCTATATAATCCCTTAAACCTAAGGCGTGTCAACTTCCTGCTTCTAGTGTAGGTGTCAAATCAGATAGAACTGATCAATTACTTATTTTCTTATAATTATTCTAATACCAAATATCACAAGCTGGTTTCTCTGATCCAAATTGTTAGTCAAGTACAAAAGAAACGAATTATGTAATCCATCACGGTTATGTCTTGGAGTGTTCACTGATAGAATTACGTGCTCGTGAATACTTTCAAATGACTGACATGCATAGAAAAGAAGAAAAACATCTCTCTCTTCAGAAACCCGGACTAAAATGCATAGATAAGTTTCTGTTTTCATTTTATTTTTGTATGTTGGCCTGTTGGTTATCTATTTAGGTACTGTTGGTTGCAAGTTCTGTGGTTTTTGAATTTAAATCATCTCTGCCTCTAAATATGCTTTTGACTTTTTTTGATCTGTCTAGAGCGCTGGGGAACTTCCTCTAGTTGGGAATAAGGCACCAGATTTTGAAGCTGAAGCAGTGTTCGATCAAGAGTTCATCAAGGTATGCTATATATATTGAAAGAAGTGTGAAGAAGTCCTCAGAGTTAACACTGGTAAAATAAATTTAAACTAGTGATCTAGAAGATAATTATTTTAATTAGATGATCTGGTCTCACAGGTCAAGCTATCTGACTATATTGGAAAGAAATACGTGATTCTCTTTTTCTACCCATTGGATTTTACATTCGTTTGCCCTACTGGTAAGTCGGCATATCGAAGAAGTTCAATTTTTGAAGGTAAAATATAGCTGCATATGAGTTTACTTTAATTCTTTTGTTTGTTCTGCAGAGATCACTGCATTCAGTGACCGACATGCTGAGTTTGAGAAACTAGACACAGAAATCTTGGGTGTTTCCGTGGATAGTGTTGTAAGTATTTATCTTCTGTATTTAAAGCATCTGTTAATGTCTCTCTGCCAAACATCCTTGTTGTAATATCAAATTTCTCATACAGGCTTGGTATTCTAATTCATATTTGACCTTTGTTGTCTAGTTCTCTCACCTTGCATGGGTCCAAACGGATCGTAAGTCAGGTGGACTGGGTGATCTAAACTATCCATTGGTTTCTGATGTGACAAAATCCATTTCAAAAGCTTATGATGTGCTTATTGCTGATCAGGTATGGTGCTTTACTATTTTTTGTTCATGCAATGGTCCACTTAGTCTTCCTAGTAGCAAGTTTTGCTTTATTGAAAAGCTTCGATGGTTAAGACCTAAGGGATTCCTGAAGTACTTCATGATCTGTAAAGTATGATCGCCAACAAAGGGTTTTCATATTTACCGAGTGGACTGGAAACCATGGCCTGCAACAGCTGTGGAAGTCATGGTTTTTTTTCATATTATTACCGTTGCCGGTGTATGTATTTAACTAAATAGGTTCAGAGACTTGGCATCTGGCGTTCTACCTTTAGAACTAAATCTTTTTACACAAACAGGGTATTGCATTGAGGGGTCTTTTCATCATTGATAAGGAAGGAATTATTCAACACTCCACTATTAACAATCTTGCCATTGGCCGAAGCGTTGATGAGACAATGAGAACTCTTCAGGTAAATTAATAATAAGGAGCCTATGCTTTCACAGATATAAATAGCTTATTATTTTGTTTACATATTGATATCCCATTGCTGAAGATGTTTTTATTTCGAATGTACTTGTTCAGGCTCTGCAATATGTGCAAGATAACCCAGATGAGGTATGCCCAGCTGGATGGAAGCCTGGTGAAAAGACAATGAAGCCAGACACCAAGCTTAGTAAAGAGTATTTCTCAGCAATTTAAGTTATAACTTGAAGAAAATCTATCCGTGTCATTTGGAAGGGCTCTAAGAGTGTTTTGTCCTTGTTGTATTCTGCTTTGTTCTAGAGAGTTTTAGGACAACTTGTTCCCGGAAATAAAATACATGGCGGGACATTTCCCCGGTTTTTATCTTCTTTTCTATTTTCTTTTTGAGTGAATGAATGAATGAATTGAACGGTCGTAATTGATTATTTATTATGTCAAAATATTTCTTCTTTCTGGATTGTTTGTTCTGTTCTTGTTGCTTTCATAAATCACGCAATAAACCAGACCATCTGGTTATGGTGTTCTCAAATATGAGTTCTTTGATACAATCTAGAAGCACAACCAAATAGAACACGAAAGTATTAACCTGTCTGTATATTCGATCGATGCATTAGATGTAACATTATGGGTTCAAAGATGTATTATGGGTTTTTAGATATGCAGTAAGATAGTAATCATGGACATGAAAAACCACCATCACCAGATTATCTTAACAGTGATATATAAAGAAACCTAGTCAAAGTTGCCACCATACAAGCAACATACAATTTGGCAACTAAAAAGCAAACTATTTTACACAAAAACTCAGGAAGTTGAATAATGAAGATTCTTATAGAGCATTAACACAAATTCTTGCAGCCTAGAGAATATACCATACAATAAAAGATTGGCAACCTTAAACAGAAAACCAACTACATTGTTGCATTAAAAGAAAATGTAACACGAGTTCTGTCACTTGAACAGGTGGGTAAGGTCAGGATCATCCAGGTTTAAGTCCAACCATCCACTATGACGCATGTACTCAATATAATGTTCGGGTGGTTCAATTGCCTGTGGGTTCTTTGGAGTGAATCCATGAATCCTTTCAAGATCTCGTGCAAGCCATCGAACATATGTTTTGTCTAGAGGAGGAACCACCTTCACTAGAATCTCTTCCTTCCTTTGTACTTCTTCCTTCACAGGCTTGTTACCCATTCTTCAAGTGAAAAACGCAAGTTCACAATGTGATTGCTGAATCTGGGAAATCTATGCAGAAGACAACTACTGCATCAGTTTTGCGTAATACCAACTAATTTAAGGAACGTCAGCACACAAATGTAGCTAACGGGATTAACTGTGGACTTCAAATTGAGTTCAAAATTTGTTAAAATAAAGCAAGCTGCACTTGGTTGAGAGACGGATAGTCCAACTCCTAGGTCAACGCAGGGATTCACAAAATAAAACCCAACATTTTTGATTCTCCAAATGATAAAGACGGATTGATATTTTCCTTCTTATTTGCAAACAAAGCTACTTTAGGGTTACTTACTTGCAGGATTACAAATACTTACACCAAATGGAAAAGATTACGCACCTATGTAATTGTTTTGCAGGCTATACTTGCAGTGACCTAGAAATTTAATAGCTGTTGCCTTCAGTTACCTTTCGGTTCTTCTTCTTCCTCTGCCTCAAATCCTCACGCAAGATCTGGTCCACAGTCTCACCGTGGGAGATTAGAGATAGGAATGACGAGGCAGCACGTGTGAATTGTATGCGTAGGGAGACCAACATCTCTTGTCCACCTTGTAATACCCAGTTACCCCTCGTATAATAACCTGGCTGGAAGCCTACTCAAATTGATTGACCGCTACCAATTTTAGTTCCATACAGGGATAAGGGATATGGATTGTCTAAACAAGGTAAAAATATTAAACTATCCTTATTAGTTAAAACTATGTTTTTATTTTTATTTTTGCATCAAAACCTAAAACTTTCGATCTATTTTTAATTCTCTCAAAACAAATTAAAAATTAGGAAAATAAAAATATTTAAACCATTTTTTTTAATTTATTTAAAATATTTATGAGTTCAAGAACAATCGGCAGATATGACATTTGCACGATGGTCGATTGTTCTTGATGTCTCTCATGGTTAAAGAACATCGACTCATATTGGTATGTGGACAATCACACAGCCGATTCTTGTTAAAGGAAGGCTACAATCATCCGATATGAACCTTTCTATTTGCCAATTATAAAATCTATGATTTTTAAAATTTCAAGAGCTCAACCGGAGAATAAAAATGTTCATATTGGTCGTGTGTAGCTTTGACCAAATGCATAAATTTGTTGTTATTTTTTTATCCAAAAACGACTGATATTACTATATATATCCGCCGATTAGAACACTTGACACTCCAAAATCGGTTGACGCTTTACCAAAAATATATGGTCAAAATACTTTTAAAAGAACAACCGGGTATTTCAAAAACATATGGTCAAAATACTTATAAAAACAACCAGGTATTTCCAACACTTGACACTCCACAATCGACGATATGAATGTTCATATCAACGGATTATAGCCTAAGAAATTAGTTGGAGAAAAGGGCATTACCTCAATTTCTACAATCGACCGATTTGAATGTCTACGTCTGCTGATTCTGAGTTATCGGCCGATTGTTCTTAATGTTTTTCAAGCCCATAATTATTAAAACTTTCCATATTTTGAAGACAGCAAACTACAAATCTAAGTTTCCTCGTATATTTCTATTCGATTATCAAGAATCAGATGATTCCATGTATTCGCATTTCCTTCTATTTCTTGATCTTCTTCTTTAAACCCACAACACAATCTCCCTGCTAACCTTTATTCTCTAATACTCTATCTCTAACTCTTACTAACTATACTTGTGACGGACCGTAAAATTCCTCCCCCGGGGCTATACGCCGCGAAGGCCAGAACTCCCCGACGCGCCATTCGAAATGATAGTGACCGGGCCTTAAAACTTCACTTCTCGCTGGGTAAATCCAGGTAGATTTGCCTATCCAAGCATGCTTTGCAAGCATGATTCCCAAAACGTAGTTTCCATATGTTGCTTCATACTATTCCAAACTTACCCTTGTTCTACAAAGGGTGCAAGGCCATAAAAGCCAATGATGATGCTTTCAGCATGCATCAAATACTTACGAGCATTGTCCAGGATTAATTCATGCTTTGGACTAGCACATAAGCCATTATAGACCTAATTTTTTCGTTTCCTCAAAATCTGCTTCGACTGTTTATCGTTTGGTAAAAGTGGTAAAAATTGTTCGTTCGCTAGGACTTGTGAAGATTTGTTTTAGACCATAATTAATTACTAATAGAAAACTCAATTAAAAGTTGATTCAAGAACATAGAGAAAACTGAGACTAAGGATTCCACCATTAACCAATCTTTAAGTGATTCAATTAATACCAATAATCATGCAATTCACACATTCAATTTGATTCTAAAATATTGCCAATAAGTAGATTTTCAAAATAATATTTGTAAATCACAAGCATGGAACATCAGGAGCCCTAGAATAAGCATGAACCATCAAAAGAAATCACAACTATTTAGTAAAAAATCATATAATCAATTTTTAATTCAATGCAAAAATCATAAAAAGAATTGTAAAATTAATTAAATAAGAAATATACCACTTTATTATTAGAAAAATGACTTCCTCTGTTGCCCCAGTACTGGTGTTTAGCTCATCATATCAAACACTCCCTAAAAAAATCATAGCTCAAATTGTTTACAAGAAGAGAAAATAAGAAAATAGATTGACACAATTGATTTGATACGGATATAAACGTTACAAACTGTGTTTCATGTGTTGCTAAATAGAAAAGGAACACTTCAAATAAACGACAGACACAATAAGAAGCTAAACAATAGAGATTAAGCAATGTGTTTTGTGACTGTTCTTGAACGCCTTATATTGTTTATTTTTTTCTTCCTCGAGAAATATTTTTTTTTCTATTTTTTTTTCTTTTTCCTCTCGATCCTTTTTTTTTTCTCGATCTCCTTTGTATTTATAGGTTTAGTAAAACCTAATTAACATTCCTAAATAGATAAGGACTCAAATACTTTTCTAAAACCAACTCAGATTCGTGCTAATCCAAAAAAGAGAAGAAAATTCTTTTCCGGCTGTAACAATGAATTGCAGCCTTGTTTCTCGGCTTGAAATGCTTAATATTGACATGTTTGGATATATTTTGGTTACTTCTTCTATCTGAGATACCGAAACAACCTTTTTCTCCCAAAACTGCTCCTATCGGAAATAGGATTGACTACGGATTCGAGCCATAACGGGTAGGAGAAGATCCCGCCTCGGTATTGTGAAAAAAAGAGAGGAAGCAGAACCAAGCCAAGATGATAGGGAATAGGGATCAACCCCTTCTTCTTGCGTTCTTGCGCCAAAGATCTTATTGTTTCCGAAGGAACTGGAGCTACATCTCTTTTGTAAAAGAAAAGTTTCCCTCCATTTTCGGATTTGAACCAAGAAGAAGGGGTGCCCCTAATCCAAACACTGGGTTCCTTTAATAACTTTTTAAGCCAATTTTTCCATAAAAGTTTATTTCCCAAAAATATCTAGAAACATATAAAATATCATAATAAGTACAAAATTGAGGACTAAAAAAATACAAAATTGAGAACAATTCAGACATGAAAATGTGTCTATCAACTATGCGCTGGGTGCATGCACTAATCTTGCAATTGCCAAGGGTGCATCAACCAGACATATGACATTCGTATCGTATAGATTGATAGAAAGTATGAACACCCATCGAATGGAATGGAACTACCTCATCAAGTGTGGCAACAATCATCTCTTTTCTCGCACTGCCGAGCCAGATGATATGAGTTACCAAAATATCGTCAATCACCTCTAAATTAGATGATATGAGCGACAAGATGCTGCACCTCAATGCATTGCGTTTGTCTACGTACCCAACCCGTACCTTGAAGGGATCAAGCATGACCATAGTTCATCAGAAAGGGTCATTTCTAATGGGACAAGCAACTTAAGCCTATTAAGGAAAAGCCAACATTGATTCTAAGGGCCAATATTTTCAAAAGGATATGCTTAGACATATACAATCCACGTAACCAATAATTTCTAACTTGCATCGCAAGGCCAATGGCCAAGCAAAGCCTAGTCCGTATAGGCCAAGAGACTTTCGCAAGATATGCACAAGATTGTGCATAACTAATGTCACATAATATGCAAATATGCATTCTCGAGTAAGCAACACAAATGAATGATGCTTTCTCATAATTCAAATTTCATCGGCTAAGCTACAAGCATAGTGACACTTACGCATCAAGTATGCACCAACATATAGGCCATATAGAAAAAAATGTGCGTCACCGCTCATGCACATTCACCAAGGCCCCCTCCCTATATATGTCTTAAGCGCATTTCCATATGTTTGGAAAAGAAAAGGTAAGGGATCGACTTCCATATAACAACTTCCACCACTTTCTTGACAAGCATAATAGTGTATTAGCACTATGATGCTTCCTCGAGTAAGCTACACGGGACAATGATGCTTCCTTGGGTAAACATCCTCGAGTAAGCTTCGTAGGGTAAATGATGCTTTTTTGAGTAAGCATCAACTTCTAACTAACACCTCCTCACTATATATGTCTTCTTAGCATTTCTACAAGTAGAGAAAAGAAGGGGAAGGGACATTCATCCACCGTCACACCAGTGATGCATCCTCGAGTATGCATCACAACATAATAAAACCTTAGTGCTATAATAGTTCCTCTGGTAAGCAACATAGGGGCAGTGATGCTTCCTCAAGTAAGCGTCCTCGAATTCTGATAAAATGACTATTTACCCATTTTGACCCTGGTGTATCAAATTACTATTTTACCCTTGAGTGACGTTTTGCCCATGGTGTGTAAAATTATTTACCCCTGAGTGATCGTTTTGGCATTGATTATAAAGTTACTATTTTACCCCTGAGTGATCGTTTTGGCCTTGATGTATAAAATTACTATTTTACCCCCTTTATAAAAAAGTGGGTGTTACAATTAGGGTTGCACAGAAACCACCCTGGACCGACAAACCGACTGTAAACCGTTAAAACCGCACTGAACCTTTGATCCAACGGTCGGTGGCAGTTTAATATTTTGAATAACCGTTAAGATTGGTTCGGTCATCAGTTTTAAGGTCTAGGCCGACCGAACCGACCGCCTAGGAACCGATGGATGTGAGACATTGATCTACATTAAATCATAGTCGTGTATATGGCATACATATACAAGACTAACCTAAACCCTAAAGTAAAAATACGGTGAGACTTTTCTCTTCTCCTTCTCAGGGCAACTGTAACGGTGCGACTACCCTATCGACTAAAAACCAAATTTTGTTTGGTCTTTGGCTTAAAAACCACAGCGGTAAGGGAGCAAATTTTACTCGCACGCTCTTCTTGGTAGCCGTATGATACATGGCATTCTCTTAGTGGGCCAAATATAACACGGACGGTTAGCTATCCTAACGTATGTTGTATTATCGCTCACTTAGAAGAGCGCGGAACAATACGCTCATCCGAATGAGCGCCAAATATAATGCGCTCAGTTAACAATACGTATGATTGACCGTCTAGTTGGGTGGCCGTATTACGAGAGACGGCTTCATAGAAGGTCGTAATAATTGTTGCGTCTAGTTGGGTGGCCGTATCACGAGATACGCCGTCGATGAAAGACGCTTATCTATGAAACAGTTTCCTAAGGGACCGTATGGAATCCATACGGTTTCCTAAGGGATCGTATGGAATCCGTACGGTTTCGGTAATAAATATGAACTCAGGCGGCTTCCTAAGAGACCGTATGAACTCAGGCGGCCAGTTAGAATTGGTTTGGTTAGCTTCCAGAGAAAAAAGATGGAACTCAGTTGAAGAACTCAGTGAAGTGAAGTTGGTGATGCTATATTGCTGGTGGCTATAATAGAGAACAAACAAAGAACATGCAACAATGAGAATATATTGTGAAGATCTAGAATGGGTTTGAAGTTGTTCTCTAGTCGGATAGAAGAGATGAACAGAAACAGGGAGGAAGTGGTGGTCGTTGGCAGAGAGACCAAGAACAAACTAAAGTTGAAGATGGGTTGTGGTCTATTGGTCCAGTGAAAATGGATTCTGAGAGTTGTGGCAACGAGAACAGTGATAATTGGTCGAGACTTGAGCAGAGTTCCGTTGCAAGAATTGTCCATGAAGATGAGCTAATGGGTTCTGATGTATGGCCGGAAAAACAATTGAGAGAAGGAGAGAATACTGCCGCCGTGTGTTGAATGGTTTACATTGAATGAATGATTGGGCTTATGATAAAATGGTAAATTGGTAATTCAGTGCAGGGAAGGAGATTTGATATTAGAAAATACAATAAAGTCATGCCTAATTGCCACCATAGAACTGCACTCAAGGTATTCGACGAAACGTGTGAAAGAAATTTAGTAAATATTTAGTAAAGAAATTTAGGAGACCGTATGGATACAAGCGGCTTCCTAAGAGACCGTATGGTTGTATTGCGGTTTCTAGTAAGGCCGTATGAATCATGCGGCTCCCCAAATAAACGTATACATCCCATACGATTTCCAGGAAGAACGTATATGGGTAGGAGTTCTTCTATCACACCGTATGTTTTGGACGGCATTCTATAGAAGCGCGGAAGTGTGAAGCGTCGAGCCAGAACACCGTGTAGTGAAGCGCTACTGTAATGTTTCGTATCTTCAAGGGGCGTTGTTGCAGTTAACCGTATTATGAGGCATATACTTAGCTGAGCGTAATACCAGACGCTTCTCTAGGGATACTTCTGATATAAATACGCTTCTCTAGCTGAACGTATTCGGATACGCTATCTCACATGGCCGTGCGAGTATACTTAGAATTTGGAGAGAATTCACTCCGATACTGTAGCAAATCTGGAGTAAAACACAAATATTCTCTCCCGTTGCGGCTGCAAACTGGCGAGTAAAGAGAAAATTTTCTCTTCTCTCTTTACTCTACTCGCCCGTTGCAGTTGCTCTCATTCTCTTCTCCTATGTCCTATCTCAACTCACACCACCTCACCAACACAAGAAGCACCACCACCTCCATCAACACGAACATCCCTACCACCTTTTTCTTTTCATTCTTCTTCTTCTTCTCATTTTTCTTCTCCTCCTTCTTCCGGTCACAACAGTTGAAGAATTAATTGTTGAAGATTCAACTGATTTGCCAGCTATAGGTAAATCTAACATTTTGTTTGATGATTACATCTATTCCTTTACTTCTAATTTTGATTTAATGGATTAATATTGTTTTAATTGGGGGTTTTTCATAAAAATGAAACCTGAAGTATTTTTGTTTTGGGATTTTTTAAATTGGGGTTAGTGGTGGGTACCGACTTGTTCTAATCTATTTATCTATTGGGTTTTTTGTTGTTGCTAATTTCAGGATTCAGGGTTGTTTTATGGTATATGATTGAGCTTACAAAGAACAAAAAAAGAGTTCCTACACAGATTGCTAATGCTGAAATGAAGTTGTAAAATGGAAGTTTTATATATATAAGATATTTTTAATATTGAATTATATGTGAATTTGATTACTCGAGGGCTGGTAAATGGAAGCCATGATTTAATCTAGGTTTAGATCAAGGCTGTACCATACCGGATTTCGGTTCGTACCGGTCGAGAGCGATACACTGGTACGCCGGTATACCGGGGAAATTTCGGTTTAAATACCGGCGAAATATCGGTCAATATATTTTATACCTATAATTTTATTAAAAAAAATACTATCTCACATTTAATTTATATAAATGACAAACACTCTTAATTTATATAAAGCTCCTTATTGAAGTGATAAATCACAAACTTGTATCATGTCTGCAGGTCCATACTCTTTTGTTCGAATAATAACAAGACGGTCTAATAGATCAACAGGTATGCCATGTGGACTACTTGTATCAGTTCCTCTGCAAATGTAAAACACAAAAGGTTAGACTTGACATCACAATATAATGCACTTCTGTTAAGAGCGGAGAGTCCATAGATTTCAAACTCTAGAATTAAAATGTCTTACCTAACATTACATATTCCCCTATTTGTTGCAAAATTACTATTGGAGACAATGAACTCTCCAATGCGCGATTCGTGTAGGAAAAGCATTCCATATCCAGCATGTGCACCTGCGGTGCAAAAAAAAATTTAAACCATGAATAAAAAATCCACCAAAAACTTGCAGACACGTAAGAACCTTGAATTAGAATTTGAGAACAAACCTCGTCAATAAATACAACTCCAGGCACAAGTTCTGCCACTCCTTCATCAATATAACGATTAACAACCTATCAGGAACATTAGAAAATTAGTTAAACCAGTCTCATCTCACTCTCGGGACTTGCCCAAGAAGCCACATTAGGTTGGGATCTCCTAAAAGGTCATAGAGGAATGTTAGATGTGTGCTTTGATTATTTCCCGACGTAACTTATCAGTAGAACAAAAAACAGAATGTTGATTATATATCCCTGTCATGTCAACCAAAATGAACCAGCTGACTACCTCAGTGTATTTAGGTTTGCAATGGCTTAATAACAAGCTAAATATCTTCTTCATGGTTTTAAATGATCTCTATTTATAAGACGTCATGAATGAAAAAAATCAGTCTTGAATTCGAGTAATCCATCATTGCAAACGCATTAACACAGAACGCAGCAACAAAGAAGGGAAAATTTACGAAATGAAAATGCGTATGATGCACTACTACTAGAGATGTTTCATACAGATAACACAATTCAATCTTCAAAAGCTAAGAAAAAGGTTTCATTGCTCTTCGCGAACAAAATGGGAACCATTGGATGGACAGAGACAAACTTCAAGAAGAACGACAACATACTAAGACCTAATCATTTCAATTAAGCGGAATGCAACAAAATGTACAGGAACAATAGACAGTAAAGCATGCATACTGTGAGATGTACTAGACCTAGACAGAAAAACTGCTCACACTAAACTAGGCTCCAGCATATTAAGCTCAATATACACTGTGACAGTATTTCTATTGCTTTTGCATAATAACCCAAGTTTGTAGTGAGTCTAGTGACTACTGAAGACAGAAGCAGTTGTAAGAAAAAAACATCAACAGACCCACCACCACTTAAATAACAAGCAAGAGAAACTTGAATACATACTGAAAACTTCTACTAACAGAAGCCAGGCAATAATTTCAACAACAAGAAGTAAACAATTAAGTTGTAATGACTCTGGGTTGAAATTATAGAGCACAAATTCCCCACTCCACTGTTTTTCTGCTCACTGCTATAAAATGCAAACACATTGTCAGAGGAGGAGAAAGCATCCTACAGGGGTATTAAATAATGCATCTTTAGCAAATTAAATTGGAAGTTTAGAACTCAATTTCGACAATCTATAAGAAAACACATTACCCAATTTATTCACTGCAAATTAAATTGGAACTCAATTTCTTCAATCACTGCTTACAGAATGCAAACACATTACCCAATTTATTTACCCCAGATGATCATCATATCTACTGCTACTACTATTCCTATCATCATCCATTTCTTAACAAATGAAAATAGATGGCGAGTGCCTGATCGAATTGAGACAAAATCCATTTCTCATCATCCAGACGACAACCCTAGATTCTGATTTTCACACAGTAAGAGAAGAAAGAAGGAAAGAAATAATTGAACGAAATTTGACCTAAAATAGTTGTAAGAAACTTACGAGATGGAGGACAGTGCAAAGTTTTGTTGATGCAATGGAGAAGAGATGGAGGCGCAGAAGTAGGCAGAGAGAAATGAAGAAGAAGAAGAAGATCGATTGCTTTCAGCTGATTCAAGCGAATAACGATCGTTGGATTAGATTAGATTTCTAATCTGACGGTCAACAACGTACCGGATAGAACCGGTTATATCGGGTAAAACCAGTTTTTACCCGTACCGGCCGATTTTCTCGGAAGAATACCGTTTTGGCGGTATATTGAATATCGTTTCGCTACCCGGCCGGTACCGGTAAAACCGCCGAAATTTCGGCCGTACCGGCCGGTACGTACTGCATTGGTTTAGATATCTTTTATCAAAGAGTTTATTTATATGTTGCCTTCTCTCTGAGTTAAATGTTGGAATTTATAGTTTTAATATCAGTTAGATTTTACGTTTCCATTGGAATGAAGTTCTTATTTGATAATGGAAACAATTATATAAAATTTCGTTATTATTTTGTTTGCAGACCCATTTTTCACTTATAGAATTAATGTCGGTTAAAATGATAAAACCCTGTAAAAAACTGACCCGATTTGGGGAGGTTAAAAACCGAACCGACTTTATAGCCGGTCGGTGGCAGTTTTGAAACCGCCAAAACCACCTCCATCGGTTCAGCAGTTGCCTAGAAAAACACAGTAACCGGAGGTAGATCGTCTTGTGTCAGGGCAGCCAGCCCAGTCGGAGTCAGAGTAACCACTGATACTTGTCATATAACCTGCAGATATAATAATACCAGAGCCAATAGAACCTTTCAAGTAGTGTAGAATCCTTTTTACCAGCTGCAAATGTAAGTCAGAAGGAGCCTGCATGAACTGAGAAACGTAGTTGACAACAAAGGTGATGTCTGGTTGAGGTATGATTAACTCAACAGATGGTGTAGTAGACTCAGTTTTGGTGCAGGTACAGAAAGGGAAAGCAACTCATCAAACACAACATGCCTAGAAATATATACTTTCTGTGTGATGTTATCATAATATCTGTAACCTTTATGATGCTGACTGTAACCTATGAAGGTGCATGGGGAAGATTTATTGCTAAGTTTATCTTTTCTATAGGCACCTAAGTAGGGATAACAGACACATCCAAAAATCTTGAGAAGTGAATAATCTGGTGCCCTAGAAAATAAGACTTCAAAAGGAGAGATAAAGTGAAGAGACTTAGCTGGAATCCTGTTGATTATGTATGTTGCTGTGAGGAACGAATCAAACCAGAATTTCTTTGGGAGGCAGGCATTCGCTGAAATAGTGAGACCCACTTCTGTGATGTGTCTGTGCTTCTTTTCTGATGCACCATTCTGCTGTAGAGTGTGTGGGCAAGAGGCAATAAAGGTTATACCAGAAGCATCCAAGAACTTCCTGAATTTTCCTTTCTCCAACTCAAAAGCACCATCAGACTGAAACACTTTGATTTTCGAAGACAGTACATTCTCATTCATAGTTTTGAAATGTTGAAAACAGGTAACACTCTCGGTTCTGTCCTTCATTGGATAAATCCAGTGGAATCTGCTAAAATCATCAATAAAGAGAATATAATATTGATAACCTAGAATAGACAGTTGAGGGGCAGGTCCCCAAATATCACAATGAATGAGGAACAGGGGAGCATCAGCAATAATGGAGGACAGGGAGAAAGGCAGTCTTTTACTCTTGCCAAGTTGATAAGGTTGGCAGATGAGGTCAGACTTAAGAGATGACAGAGAGATGTATTTTGTTTGCTCAAGCTTGTGAACAATTTTCTAGGAAGGGTGGCCTAATCTGTGGTGCCAGACAGAAGAAGGAGCTGCAACAGAAATAAAAGCAGTAGGCGTAGTAGGTGATGGTGCTGAAATATGATAGAGATTTTTAGTCTTCAAACCTTCAGCCAGAGTTTGACCAGTAAGAAGGTCATGTATCTCATAGCCCCAAGGAGAGAAAGAAATGATGCAGTTGTGCTCCTCATGAACTGACCAAATTGTATGAGATTTCTTTCAATGTTGGGACGTAACAAACATTGGACAACTGAAAAGTGGTTTTTGAGGTATTTAAAACAGAATCACCAATGAGGGTAGTCGGAAGAAAGTGTCCATTACCGACCATAACCTGAGAAGACCCCTTATAGTGTGATGTGTTAGTGAGAGTGGATGGGTCATTGGTGATGTGATGAGATGCACATGAGTCTGGTAGCCATTGAGTGGCACCAGGAAAGAAAGGCATCTTAAAAAAGAAGCTGCATGAACCTGAACACAGAGATTTGCCTGTGGAGGTGGTGGAGAAGGATTCTTGTGTGAAAACTGACCATAACGAGAGGATGTATACCTAAACTTACACTTAATGGCAGAGTGACCAACCTGCTTACAGATCTTATAGTCTATGGAGGAGTATTCAACAAAGTTATTTTGTTGTTTATCACGAAAACTAGATCTATAGTGTGTGGGCGCTCTTTTGGTGAAAAAGGCTGAGGGGTTAGACTGATCCAGGCTAGCAAGGGTTTCTACGTGCTGACTCTTTAACCACTGCTCATGATTTATAAGACGAGATTTAAGATCACCAAAAGAAAGATAAGTATCCCTAGTTTGAACAGCAACTATGAAATCATTAAAAGCAGAACCTAAACCATTTAAGATGTGCATATTGAGATCACCAGCGGTAAAAGGTTCATTAATGGTTGCTAAAGAATCGGTGATGGACTTAATATCTTGAAGAAAATCAACAATAGATTTAGATCAAAGTTTCATATTAAACAAGGTATTCCTAAGCATGGATTTTCTAGCAGAAAATTGGTTTTGAAAGTTAATAGCCAGATAAGACCAAACAGCACAAGCAGTAGCACAACCTAGAACATCTGTAGAGATGGTGCTTGTGAAAGTTGCATTCAAACAACTGTTAACAAAACGATCCCACTTTAACCATTTAGATAAGAGGGATTAGACTTAAAAATACCATCAATAGAGAGAGTAGAAGGTGGAGCAACAACAGAACCATCAAGATAACCAAATAGATCTGTGCTGATTAGAATGAAAGAGATTTGGAATTTCCAGACCAGATAGTTAGTATCATCGAGTTTAATCGAGATAAAGTGAGCTATATTTAAGGTAAAGTAGTAGTGAGTTCATAGTGAGGTTGAGGATCAGTTGCAGGATCCATTGAGAAAAATTTAGGTTGTTAAAAATTTTGAGTGAGGAGAGTAAAAGTTCAGAGAAGGAAGCGGCGGAAGCAAGGATAAAGAGATTAGGTATCTACTGAAGAGATAGAGGAAGAAGCCCTAAAGACAGAAACCCTAAAGACTAGACCTGGCGGCTGATACCATGAAAGAACAGTGAACTAGGGTTTTCATTTATCGATAAGTTTCTAGTTAAGAGTGAAAGAAAGGAAACGCCTCCCATATATAGGGGTAACACAAGAGTTGTTCTTACACCTGAATTACACTCTAACAATCCCGAGTGAAAGAGTGTGGGCGACCCACTTCAGCCTTTGCCATACTAATGCTAGAAGGGCCCCCACTTTCAACCTTTAGATCCTCACAGGGGAAAATACCCGGAATTTTTGGGTGTCAGTGTAGAATTGTTGTTTTCTCTTATAATTATGAAGGTTTCAAGTACAAAACATGAAATTGTTGAAACCCTTAATGCCGAAATATTTAGCCGTTAGGATCTCCTACAACTCAAACAATCAATGGATGTACATTTTATTTTTTTAAGAAAAAACATTTTTTTTGCCCAAAACAAATTCACGCTTTAATTTATATTTAAGATTCATTAAAGCAAAACGCTGAAGCACACCTATACTTTTGGCCACGTTTTTTTGCTTGATTGAAGCCACGTTGAAGCACCATAAAAATTAGTCTTATATAAGATAAATTATACGTATACTCGATGTAATATGTCCGTGAATTATGAAATGTTTTACTAATAAATTATGCGTCGAGTGTATATCAATCTGTGATTATATCTATCCACATTATTTAACTATTTTGATGCCAATAAAGTTAAAGCTAATTTTTTGGTGATATTTCTGAAAATACAAGGGTACCGAGTATTCTACTAATTCATTTACAATAATCTATATCATACACACCTTGTATAAAATTTTCAATCAATATGGATTAAAGATTACTTCGACAAGGTGGTCTTGAATATAATCTAGATTTCGCTCAAGGAACAGATTAAAAGGAACGATCCAAAATATTATTAACGTACAAGTGTATCTATTTTAATTATAACTATGAAAATTATTATGCAGAAAGATAAAATAAATCACATGACACTGATGTTATTTTGTAGACAGTGGTATGAAAAGTATCGTTCACTCAAACTTATTAAGATTGGGGTTTAAACCCAATTCCTAATACTAAAATAAACAAAACTAATATTGAAAGTGATATCAATAGGATTAAAAGCAACCAAGACTCTGGACCGACTGCGACTCATGATTGAATTGTTTTTCAAGGATTTTTAAGACTCTAGTTATCTTTAAGTCCTTTATTATCTCATCTCACTAAGAATCAGACAAATTTTCAAATTCTACTTGTAAACATTAAGCATAGGTCATCAGATGATTTAACAAAACATAATCTATCAAACTGAATGATAAATAATTAAGAAAATCATGTGTTCGAATTAAAACTCTGTAAAACAGTAATTAAGTGAATCGAAAATAAAAATAGAGTAAATAGAATGATTAAAAAAAAATTACCCATCAACATACGTAAGTAGCTTCCTCAGCGTTGCAAAACTCTATGTTACAATGAAATACTAAAAGGAACTGTAGCATAAACAACAGTTCTAAAGATGAGAATAAACCACGGTTTTTAAACGACAAACTTTAACTGTTTGTTGTTGTTCTTCTTCTTCTCGGTATGAGTTGCAGAATCAACTCTGGTTTTTTCTATTATCTTCTCTGAGCTCTCCCCTCACTCTCCAGCCTCCTAGCTTCGACCCAACATCTCTATTTATACTACACAGTCGAAAACAACCCCAAATCTCTTAGAATAATTCCTCATCAATGAAAATATTTTCTCAGAAGCAAAATGATCTACGGTGATCTGATTTATTTCTTCTCAGCAAAATCTCGATTTTTTTTCTTTCCTTAGTTGTCTCGAATAGTCTTGATTATGATTTATGGTAGGAGATAATCCAAATATTCCAGAATATATAGTTTTTTTCTAACTGATTTGAAACCGAGAATATCTTCTCTATTTTTTTCAAGCGCAACCACCTCTTTATTTTTGTGAGAAGTATGTTCAAGATCCTATTAAAAAGGCGAGAGTATAATCTTGTCCTAAAAACCTAAAATCTTGTCCAAAATCTCGATTCAATTCTTCATGTAGGCTAGAGAAAATATTCCCGCCTAAACTGAATTTCAAATAAGGAAGGTGGGTACCTTTAACACATTGCTAGGCGCCTTTAGTAATTTCCTTGGGGGTGCCTTTAACAAAATTTTCGGGGGTGCTTTTAACACTTCTTTTTCGAGCCACATTTTCCAAAAATGTTTGTTCCCAAAAACACTTGCATACACATAAAATATCATAATAAGTACAAAATGAGTACTAACAATATAGAAAATTGAGACCAAATCAGATACAAAAATATGTCTATCAAATACCCCCAAACTTATTATTTGCTAGTCCTCGAGCAAATATAATCTATAGAATAAAAATCCTAACTCACCGTCGCATGCATCGTGATTGCACTTAGTGTGTGCAACAAGCCTTTAAACCTCTAGGTGGCCCTAGTGGACGAGTTCTGTCTCGTGAGGGTTTACAATAAATATACCCATAAAATATTTACTCCAAACTTTAGCTACTTGTGAATGATTGAGGGTAGACACTAAACATGCTATTTAGTTGGCTAAAAAATTCTTTAGCTATGAGAGGACTTACTCTGTTTTGAATCCGATTGTTGTACATAAGTTTGCACTCATCGTACTAAAATTCATATATACGAAAACAAAGCACTACTCAGAAAGTCGTATAATAGTCAATGATACTCGGAATCTAACAAACCACAATCACATGAATAGATTAAGAAGATGGATATGGAGTTAGAAGTGTGCGCATGTTGACTAAGGTGAACGACGTTTCCCAGAATATCTATATTGTGCCAAGATGACCCCTAATAGATTAAGATGCACACCCACTTGTCTGAATCCTAATTCTAATATCAACTTAGCTGGTATATACAAGGGCCCCAACGGTCGATTTATTGAATATATACAATTTTTTTTCTTTTTTTATTTTATTTTGTTGTTATTATTATTATTATTATTATTATTATTATTATTATTTTCCAACTACATGATTAGATCTTTTGAATCTAAGCCCATGCTCCTTGTCATCATATTACATGATAGTTCCCATGGATCCTGCGTTCCACGCTTGCTTAGGCGACAGAGATAGGGAGAACACACACATATTTCTATTCAAGTGTCTTTTTTTTTGTCAAGTTCAATTAAAATAATCGGGTTTGATCTCAATCACTCTACTTCATCCTAGCAGCGACAACAAGGCGATACTAGTGCCCAACCAAATCACTTAGAGAAACACAAAAGATTACAAAAATAAAAACATAATGTGATATGGTGACGACTATCATGTTATTTCTAACACCCGAGCTCTGCTTTTATGAATATATCGTTTAACTGGCCCCTCAACTCTACAACCAAGAAATTTGCTTCCATCTACTTATAATAGTCAGTGTCATCCTGGATTGTTCACAAGTTTCTAAACTTTGGATTTTCATTATTGGACTAAAATTTTCTCCCTTACCTCCAAAATCAGATCTAACATTGTCCTCAATGTTCTAAAGATGAAATTAAAAGCATGAACAAGGAAAAAATGTTACCAATTGAAGAAAAGAGTTAATGAAGGATATTACTGAGTCGCATGAACATGGGTTACCTCCCAAGAAGTGCTAAGTTTAAAGTCTTCATCCAGACATCAAATACCATAAAAATGGCTAGTCACCTTTCAAAATAGTACACCAATAACCGAAACAACTGGGGGTCAACAATACCGAATAGAGCTGACACAAATATAAGACATATGTACTGGATCAAAAAAATAAACATACTGAGCAAAACCTTACCTAAGGTTTCTTTCAAGAAAACTAAGTTTATCTGGGGCGACCATTTAGGTTCCATATGAGTGTCTATATAAACAGGTTCGGGCGTACGACGAGTCTCTAATCGATGAATTTCCTCATGGACAGTAACAGGAGGATCAGGTTGTGGAGTCTGAAAAAGCTCAAGTAACTCCTTAGATGCACAAAACTCAGGTCCCAAGTTAGGAACTTCAAATAGGGATACTTGATGATCACAAAAATCATCAGTACCCCCAAACTTAAGGTAATCATTACTCTCAGATAGTCCTAAAATTATTGCTTGAATTTCAGGAGTCCGAAAAATACTCGAGAGCTTCTTTTAGAGACTGGTCACACGTCTGATTTAAGAGAATGCTATCATCAAATTCATCTAAGGAATCACCAAACAAAGTGTCATGCAACTGACACTGAACTAAAGTGTTAATCATATTCACTTCTTTTAAATCATCAATCTCATAAGTTTGTCTAGTAATATTAAATACATTTAGTTCAATGGTCATATTACCAAAAGATATGCTCATAAGTCCAGTTCTACAGTTGATGACAACATTAGATTTGGCTAAAAACGGGCGAGTTAAAATCACCAGTATTTAAGCATTTTGGTCCTGAACAGGCTGGGTATCTAGAATAACAAAATCTACTGGATAAATGAACATATCAACCTCGATAAGAGCATCCTCTATGACACCATGATGGACTTTGATAGACCTATATGCTAACTGCAGTGTCATTTTGGTCGGTTTCAACTTGCCAAGACCTAGCTGGTTGTACATATGATACAGAAGTAAGTTAATACTAGCTCCTAAGTCAAGTAATGCCTTATCAACCACGTGATTATCGATCGCACAAGATATGGTGGGACAACCAGGGATTTTATACTTAGGGGGTGTTTGATTCAGAAGGATTGAACTTACTTGACCAACTAAAAAGGCTTTCTTATGTACATTAATCTTACACTTTCATGTACAAAGATCTTTAAGGAACTTGTCATAAGCAGGCATTTGCCTAATTGCTTCTAATAATGAATGTTGATGTTCACCTGCTTAAATATTTCCATTATCTCGTTGAAAGTCGATTCCTTTTTTGTTGGAGCTAACAACTGTGGATATGGGGCTCTAGGCACAAAGGTAGTCCTATCAGGATCTGCTTGAGAATCCTTAGAAATTGTTTCAGTCTCTTCAGCTACTGGCTCCTCTTGGGAAGTAGAAGGTGGAACTATAGTATGTCCACTATCAGGCAGGACTACCTTATCGTCAACTATCTTTCCACTTCTAAGGGTTGAACGTTTTGTCTCCTCTAGGATTATGATCTGTTTGACTAGGAAATTTTCTTATTTCGCTCTCATTTAGTGTCTTAGCTATCTGGGCTACTTGGAGTTCTAACTTGGCAAGAGTCTGGGCATTAAATTGGAAATTATGCTCGGTTGTCTCTTGAAATCTAAGATGGCTCTTTGCTAACATATTAAGAGATTCCTCTAAGCTAGTCATTTTCTTCTCAGAAGGGTTTTGAGAGTAGGTTCTCTCTAGTGGATTATTGGGATAACTACTCTGACCTTGATTCTGACCCTGGGACTATGAAAAGTTAGGATGGTTTCTCCAACCAGGGTTATAGGTTTTTGAATATGGGTTAAATTTTTGATGGTTTCAAACCTATAGTTATAAAGAACATGGGATTGTTCTTCATATCTAGCATGGTTTGACCCTTGATTCATCTCTAAGTCCTCTAAACGTCTAAGGATATCTACCCCATTATAAACTCTATCGATCCTATGGATAGGATTCCTAGAGATTCCTGGTTCCCTCATTGAAGCCTATAGCCTAGTTTTCTCAGCTAAATCCATGAACGAGTCAAAAACAGACGTACCACCTAAATCCGTGTAACAGGTTGGACTTAAACAAAATAATTTATTTTCTTCAAGTCTATCTCCTACACGAATCCAACGAGGCACACACAAGCAAAATACTAGTGTTTAACAAGAATATGTGCACATGCAAATGTTGGGGTTCACTATTTTAGGTAAGCTTGGTTTACCTTAACAAAATATACGTATAGTCAAAGACTGGTCAAAGGTACAAGGTTAAGGCTTGTGGACTTTCAGGTGGTAACTTCCATAAGGCCCAAGGCACGGGTTCAGCTTACTTATCCACGAGTTTTCATAAAAATCGGTAATCTGACGAAGGTGCAAAATGGTGTGTGTACTTGTGTTTTTTTTAATAATAAAATACAAAAAAAAGTCCAAAACAAGAAAAATAAAGAAAATAAAAACTAACAAAATTTAATAAAGCCCAAAATTAAAATTCTTCGTCTTTTCTCCATTCTTTTCGCTTTGTCTTTAGATTTAATCTGAACCTTTAATTGGTTCCAATTTCTTTTTAATCAAAACCTGCACAAAAAGATAAATACCCAAGAAAACATAAAATAGAACAAAAGAATAAAAATCTAAAATAAATAAACTAAAAACTAAAACTAAAACTAAAAACAAATCTAAAAACAAGTCTGTGTCGGCGCCGCCAAAAATTGATGTGATTTTGTAGACAGTGGTAAGAAAAGTATCGTTTACTCGGACTTATTAAGATTGATTTTAAACCCAATTTCTAATACTAAAATAAACAAAACTAATATTGTAAGTGATATCAATAAGATTAAAAACAACCAAGACTCTGGATTCCACTACTATTCATGATTGAATTGATTTACAAGGATTTCTAAAACTCTAGTTATCTTTAAGTCCTCTTTTATCTCAACTCACTAATAATCAGATAGATTTTCAAATTTTACTTGTAAACATTAAGCGTCGGCAATCAAATGATTTAACAAAGCATAACCTATCAAACTGAATGACAAATAATTAAGAAAATCATGTGTTCGAATTAAAACTCTACAAAAACAGTGATTAAGTGAATCAAAAATAAAACTAGAGTAAAAATAGAATGATTAAGAAAAAAATATAACCCATCAATCATAGGTAAGTATCTTCCTTCATTTCCTTGGTTAAGTGAGTATTAACTCATCATGGTAAACAATATCTCAAAATATTAATTCATCGCTCAAAAGTGTTTACAAAGAAGAGAAAAATAGAAAATAATAAAAAACAGAGACACTGCAACGTTTATAAGTATTGCAGAACTCCGTGTTATAATAAAATATTAAAAAGGAACTATGGAAGAAACAACAATTGTAAAGATGAGAATAAACCACGGTTTTCAAACGACAGATTTGAACTGTCTGCTGTTCCTCTTCTTCTTCCCGGTCTGAGTTTCAGAATCAACTCTGATTTTTTTTCTTCTCTTCTCTGAGCTCTCCCCTCACTGTCCAGCCTCCTAGCTTCGATCTTACCTCTTTATTAACGATACAGTTGAAAACAACCCCAAATCTTTTCGAATAATTCCTCATCAATGGAAATATTTTCTCGAAAGCTAAAGAATCTCCGGTGATCTGATTTCTTTCTTCTCAGCAAAATCTCGATTATTTTTCTTTCCTTAGTTGTCTTGAATATTCTTGATTAGGGTAGGAGACAATCCAAATGTTCCCGAATATATAGTTTTTTTCTAACTGATTTGAAACTGAGAATATCTTCTTTTTTTTTTTTCAAGCGCAACCACCTCTTTATTTTTGTGAGAAGTATGTTCGAGATACTATTAAAAAGACAAGAGTATAATCTTGTTCTAAAAACCTAAAATCCTGTCCAAAATCTCGATTCAATTCTTCACGCAGGCTAGAGAAAATATTCCCGCCTAAACTTCAAATAAGGAAGGTGGGTGCCTTTAACACATTGTTGGGTGCCTTTAACAAATTTATGGGGGTGCCTTTAACACTTTTTTCGAGCCAAATTTTCTAAAAATGTTTATTTCCCAAAAACACATGCATACACATAAAATACCATAATAAGTACAAAATGATTACTAACAATTTAGAGAATTGAGATCAAATCAGACACAAAAATGTGTCTATCAGACACTAGATTTTGTTAACGAGGAAAATTACTAGGCAAAAAAAAAAAGGGATCTATGATAGGATTTTTATCTAAAATGCTGCAAGTGTACGGATGTCAATTTGAAAATATACAAATACGGTTCGTTCCACATGGATTTTGAAACTTACAATTTCTAGTTTTTAATTAATCAAAGTGATAATGACAAATATGGTGATTGTTTTCTAAAATTCTAAAAATGCAACAAATACTAAAAATTATAATGTATACAAATTAAAGAAAACCTAGGATTCAAGATTTCATCACAACTATGCAAACTAGATGATTGTAACTATTCTCTGTTATTTTTTCAAAATACTACACAAGTATGTCTTGGAAATATGGAATTTTTAATCAATTATTTTTCTCAAAGAATTAATAATTTTCTTCACAATAAAATGTTAGTCTCTAACAAACAATAAATAAATCAATTAATCAAGCATTATAAGACATATGGAGAAATTATTATCGTGATTAAACAAGAAATAGGACCAAGAGAATTGTTATAGAAAATAGTCATAATATGCCATCAAACATAATAGGTTCCTCTTAAACCCTAGAACATAAATTTAGCTATTCATGGCACGAGAAAGTGGATAATAACCCATTTTTTGTAATAATTTTTATAAGAGTTTACAAGAAAGAACTGACCATTCGTGTCGCAAAAGAATAAAATTAATTATCGAATAAATGATAACTTTCATGCGACTTAAAACCAAAATTGTCGCTGGAACAGTTAATAAAAACTGTCGTTGTAGCTAAGAAACAACCACAGGTTCCAGCGACAGTTTTCGGCAGATTTATGTTCTTCTTCTTCTTCCTCCTCGTTGTGTAGTAGCAGAATTTCTGATTTTTAATTTGTCTCCAATATGGCAGAAGCCAGTCTCCCCTCAATTGCTCTATTTGACTCCCTTATATACTACACCAAATAATTCGAGTACCCTCTCCAAATTTTCCCAATAAATGAAAATATTCCCGACAGATTGAGAATACATTTTTTTTCTTTCGAACCACTTTCACTATTCTTGATCAAAAGCTTTAGAATATCATCTTGTTACCTATTTAAATCATGAGATAAAATCTCTTTCATAGATCAAAGAGTATTTTCGTTGTCCGAGTGATATACTTTCCTTTTTTTTACTGCAATAACTACTTTTTTTTTCTACAAGATTTCTTTTGATTTTAATGTGTGCAGATCCTACTATTAAGGAAAAAAGAAATATTTCCTTTAAACTCTTCCAAATCTCATATAAAACTTCATAGATCGAGAGAAAAGTTTCCCGCCAAATTTTTATTTGAAATGGGAAGAAAATTGTGCCCTTAACCAAGGCATGGGCACCTTTATCCAAACTCCTTGATAAGATCAATCAAGATTTACGATTACAAGACTTACATTTATGATAAATCACTAGAGATAGGTAATTTGCTAGTTATGAATCTAACCTTCACAATATTCAGATTTAGGTAGACATATAAGATTTGCTTTGGTAATTCAATGATATTGTGTAACTATTTAGAATGTAGATCCTTAAACTAGGGTTTCTGTACTCTTTATGGAGTTTTCGGGAAGAATTGGAGAGGAAGAAACTAGATAGAAGAGAGAAGTTAAGTATTAAGTTTATTGATGAACAAATTCTTAGTTTACAAAATGAGCCTTACTGGCTATATATACAAGAGATGATCCACATGTTATTTGTATGATCAGTGGGGACCAATTATATATCGTTATCACCGGGACCCAAAGGATCACTTTTAAATTTCCCGCCTCATAGATGCAGACGTCCGATCTTCACTCATGTATATTCCAGCTCTTCAGATACTCATCTTGTGGATATCTCAACTTTTTTCAGCTCTGAATTCTAGGTCTTTAATGTTCAGCCAGCTCTTCGTTCCAAATGATTTACTCTTCATCTCCCAACCGCATTCTCTAAATAGATGTAAACCTGTTCATATAACTCGAGCTATTACCACGTGACCTTATCTTCTGTCACGTGATTCAGGTAGTAAGAGATCTCGACTCTGGATTTCTTCATAGCTTCCAACTATTGGCAATGATGGCTTCCAGCTACGTGTAGATGCGATATTTTTTCATCTACGTAGTTGCCCCTAGTTTCATTTAATCTGGTTTGATACTTAGTTTTAATTAAACTGTAGTTCGCATGATATTAGTGCCTCAAATAGCTGTTAGCTGTTCTTTTTTTAGTTAATTTAGCTAATATTCTACCGATTCTTATTTATAGCTTATACAACTATTTACGATTCAGCTTTTACAGCTTTTTATTGCAGCTTCAGCTCGGATTTCAGCTATAGATATTCAATCTTCTTTTCTGCTGATCTTTCCAGATGTTCACTTATCTGAGATACTCTGCTTTCTGGATTGGCTTTTTGGTGATTATCACCTCATATTTTCCCCCAGTTTCATTAAAAATTAGTTCCATCTCTAGTTTTTAATTAAACTATAAGTTCGGCTCAAAGTTACTCTCAAATTTTATATTGGGTTGTTATGTTGCACATTAACTACTTCTTACTGGTCAGACGAAAGGTGTTACACACACGTGTCTTGATTTAACATTTAATATCCCCTTCTCTTCAAGAGTCCTTCCAATTTATTTTTAGGGTAAAATTTCTCTTTCATCTTTTTCAAGTTCATCAAAAGTTTTGACTCTTTTTGTTCACCCTTATTCCTGTTTTCAAAGATTATTATTTTTCGTTTATCATGGCTACTTCGATTGAAGAACTGCATCAGAAATTTCCACATATTCGATCATTAGGATTACAATGCACCATCCTGATCCTTATACTGATCTTTAGTCGATGTTTCAACTCATTCTCCTGGCGAATCACTCGTATCTGAGCATCATCTTATTTTCTTCATATTTTTCATTTTTGATGTTGTTCACGATTACTGAAAGTTAGTCGATTGCTCACCTGAGCAATTGAACAAAAAAATTTATTGCATGATGATAAAAGTTATTTCTTATAATAAAAAAACTTTTAAAGAAGATGATCAAATATCAACTTTGGATATTCATCAAAGATACGACGTTTATGTGAACAATCATCTTCATATCACGGGATGTTGAGGGCTCTCCTTAGAAAGAAGAAATAGATCACACTTGGGTTTGGAGATTCTGAATAAATGCGAAGTTGGTCACAAAATAGTTGGGATTAGCCGCGATGTTGAGCATCGTCCAATTATTATTTTAGGCCCATGGAAGTTAGGTCATCATAAGCTGAGGACCCTTTTCAATCCAACTCCAAATATTTGCAAGTGTTCAACTTTTATTTTTTGATAATTCTTTCATGTTTGTGTAGATATATTGGCTTTATTTCATGGGTATTATAAAAAATGGTCATACTTTTATAATCTGGTTCACAAAATAGTCATACTGTTACAAACAATTACCAAAATGGTCATACTTCTATTAGTTTTAGGGTTATGTCACACCGGGGCCACCACTGAAAGTGAACTTAGACCATCAAAGGACCTAATTATCCCTTGGAATATATTCTACCTTTTTTCAAATTACCTCTGAAAATGCTAGATATTCACCACTTTTTACACCAAATTTTTACACCGCTTACATGTGCAAAAGTACGGGTCCATGGCATTCGGTCCAGGACCCATCGGGGCCCCCAAAGGGTTCACTGTTCCAGGTTTAGGGTCTAGATATATATCATATTGTAAAATAGAAGAAGGGTATTTATGACCATTTTTTTTTAAAATAGTTAAGTTGGATGGAAAAATACCATTTTTTATTTATAAGAGTAGACATTCATTAGAATAAAATTGTTAAGGAATTACATGAAGATTCTTTAGAGATAGTATAGTAGTTAACCAAGGACAGAAACTACTATACTTTTCAGCATTTGTTTTTTCCTTCCTACAATATTTAGAAATGACATCTGCAGTACCATTGTCTTCCTTACTGATATAAGAAACTTTATAAAAATTAAATAATTTTTTTTAGAAATCTTCTGATTTCCCATCTAATTAGAGGAGTATTTGCAGTGATAGAATCGAAAACCACTTTTGCAAATGTTACTGAGATTCATTGATTTGGCCCATAGATGTGCTTCCTTCACTGCTGCACACTCCACTTCATCGGGATCTAGTGTTCCACTTGCATATCATCCTTTAACTCCTTTGTAATGCCCTGCAAAAAAAAAAGACCAACCCAATTCCAATTTCATTAATGCCATAATCAAAAGAGGCATCTACTTTAATCTTATAATACTCAATATTATCTGGAACCTGTATAACAATATTGTTAATTGTACTAGCAAGAAAAATATTGCTACATATATCAATGGTAGACTTATTGAAGTTGCTAATTGATTCTGGAGGCTGCATGTAAAGGGTTTAGAGTTTTCCTTTGAAAAATGCAGTCGCATATTTCCTTCCATGTAATCCAGCATCCTGTCATTAGAGTGAAAATCCATCTAGTGTTATCTGACAAAGAACTGTGAGGGTTACTAGAAAACCAAGACATGATCCAATTGTTTGCAGAATCACAATTGTTGCTGACATCATCGGTATCGATATATATTGTTTGACAGCTCCGGTATAGTTGCATTTGAATTCAAATGCGACATTGTTTCTTCAAAATGGCCACAAATGAAGCAATGAGTCTCCATTGCTTGTTGAACCTGGAAAGCTTCGATATAGTAGGAACTATTGCTTGTTTAAAAATCCATAGCCTGAATTTGTAATAAGGTGTGTGTCTCGTAAACAGCGTCACCAGAGAGGAGCTTTTACAAAATAAATTCTATTTTCCAATTTCTTTTTCTTTTATCTTTTTCTTATTTTTTTTTTGAATCATTCTTTTTCTTAATGAACAACACTGTACCACACTGCCGCTGTAATGCCACTCCCTCTCTCTTCCTTTATTTCTCTCTCTAGTCTCTAGGCTGAACACTCTTCTCTGTACTGTTCACACTTACTTCTTCAGCGTCTCTCCTCTCTGCAAAAACCTCAATGATTCCTTATGACTGACTCGGCTATTCTTACGAAAGCCTTTATTATCTTTCTCACTCTTCTTTAGTCTTCATATCAACCAACATACAGAAACCCTGAAATTTATTGAAGACTCACTAAACAACGCTCTGCAGGTTTCTGTATTGCAAAATTATTACAATGGAACTAGTCTCGTTTCAAGTAAGTTTATCTGGCTCCTGTGATTTTTTTTTTCCATTTCAGCTTCAAATTCTAGTTTTGCTTTTGGTTAGTTTTTGAGCATTTGTGGGGGTTTTAGCAAAAACTAAGTGTGGGTTTGCAAAATGGCATTTCCAAAACTAGTGGGGTTTTCATTTGGAGTCGAGGATAAAACGTTTTCTTCAGTTAAAAAACAAAATGGGTTTGAAAATGAGGATAGGAGGAGAAATTCTATTTTGGGTCATAGTTCATCATCCCCTGTATGGATAGAGACAAGTAGTAGTTCTTCTTCACATTGTGGAGTTTTAGAACTTACCCTTGGAAGTAACGGCAGAAACGAAGATGTGGGTGGTGGGTATATTTCATTGCATGAATCATTTTCAGGAAGTTTCAAAGATGATAAAGAGAAAGAAAGGTGGGGGTTTAGGAACCCCAATGTGAATATGGGTGGAACTGGAATGCCTGAGATGTCTAATTTAAGTAAACAAGTAATTCATGGTGGAGGTTCTGATGGGATACAGAAGAAGAACGGAGCTTTTACAAAATGTATATCGCGGAGAGGTGATTATAGTCGGTTGCCTGAGCAAGGGAACAGTGTATGTAGCTCAATCAGCAAAAGAATGAAACCTAATCAATTTAAGAATAGGAAACCCCTGGTAATAGAAGATGATGGTATTGATGTATCGGAGTCTGATATTCAGAATATGGCTGCTCCTAATAGCTTAAAAAGCATTCTGTTATCATGTGGATGGATGGTAGTCGCTCAGGAAGGCCGTGATGCCAGTTATGTATCTCCATCAGGTTCTGTTTATGGGTCTCTTCCGAAAGCTTTGGAAGTATTTTCACGAGATGCATCAAAATTTGCAGAGAGGCAGTGCTGCTTATCTCAGTCGGTTGTAAGTTCTAGAGATAATGTAGCTCAAAAAACTCCTAAGATTAAGAGGAAAAGTACTTGTAGGAGGACTAGAGCTATGGTTCAACCCATTACAGAGAATTTGGTGCTACACTGCCACCAACAACAACACCAAGAAGAAGAACACCAAAAAAAAAAGCAGCAGCGTCACCACCACCACCACCACCACCACCAACAACAAATCTTTGGAGAAGAATGTAACAAAGAATCATCACGCATTTTTGTGAGAACGGAATGGAATAGAAGTATCAAGAATCGGGAAAAGTCTTCTGTCCAAGACAAATGCTTGACTGGTGTGATAATAGAGTTGGGTTCTAGTGATGTGGAAGTGGGCCAAGTGACAGCTAATACTGCGATTCGTACAACTGATATTCAAGAAGGAGACAAAATTCTTAGAGCTAGGGAAACCATAGTACCAGAGACAATATATGATATGGAAATGAGAGTAGGAGAACACACAAGTAAACCTGTTGAACAAATATCAATGCCAGAGGAAGTGCATGAGTTGGTGGTAATGGATAAGAAACTGAAATTGTGTACGAAAGATGAGAGCTTGAGTGGTGAGAAGCATGCCTGTGATTGCTTAGGTCTGACTGAGACAACGAATAATTATAATGGTAGTGCTGATATGTACCGGAATAGGGAGCGTCAGGGAGAGCGGAGGTCTGCTCGTATCAAGGGGAGGCGTGTGGCAGTGGATGATGAACTGTCTATGGGAGTGTGGTTTGATGACATTTATTTTGATTCTTCGGATCCTGTAGACATGTTATTACTCGACAGTTGTCTAAGCCAACAAGAATCTTATAGGAAAAAAACTGTCAAAGGACTGCCAGTTCCAGAAAAAATGAAATATAGAGAAGTAACTGAGCTGTTGGCTTCTTCCATGGGAGAGGAGAAGGTTGACAAAAAGTCTGGCATAGGAGCCTCAGCATATCCAGAAGAAATGGCTTTTGGAGAAGTTCATCGGGGATTGACATCTTGCATGGCTGATGAGAAGGGAAAGTCCTGTACCAAAGATGATTGCTCGAGTAATGAAACCAATTGGTCTGCATGGATCAATAAGGTAATAACAAATGGTCAAAGCGGTAATAGGAAAGTGCAGCTAGACTATGATTTCAGTAGATCGAGGAGATCTAACCATATCAAAGGGAGGCATGTTCCTGTCGATTGTGAAGTGAATATGGGGATGTCGGCATATGAGGAATTTCCAAGGTTCTCTAGAAATTTAGGAGATAGAGCGGCGAAGGAGAAGGAAACCACTAGCAGTTCTAATCTTTTCGCAATTTCCTCCAGGACTGAAAAATATTTCTCATGTAGAAGCAAAAGAAAGCCTGTCAGAAGCAGATGTTCAAATGAGCAAGAGAACACAAAGAGAAGTGGTGGGTGCAGTCTTACCGTTAGAACTGGAAATGCTGATCTTGAAGATACTCCCTTGTCTGAAACAAAACTTACCATCTTATCTTGGTTGATTGATTCTGGTGTACTGGCTGAAAACACAAAAGTGGTTTATATAATAGAAAAGGATCAAAAAATAACATTGACTGGTAGGATTACTAGAGGAGGAATCTGGTGTAACTGCTGCAGAATGGTTTTGTCATTGTCAAAGTTTGAAGTTCATGCTGGTAGTAATCTTCATCAACCCTGGGAGAACATTTGCCTCATCTCTGGAAAGTCATTGATGCAGTGCCATAGTGAAGCATGGGAGAAGGAAAAAAGACACAGAAAAATTGGTTTCCAGGTGGTTGGAATTGGTGATGCTGATCCTAGTGATGATACTTGTGGAATTTGTGCTGATGGTGGAAACTTGCTATGTTGTGATGGCTGCCCTTCGACTTTTCACCAAGAATGTGTGATGCTTAAGGTGCTACTTGTTTTCCTTATGTTTAATTTATCCTCATAAGCAGTTCAAGTTTAAGAATTTGTGATAGATTTCATGTCTTGTTTCAGTTTCTTCCAGAAGGCAGTTGGTATTGCCCATATTGTACCTGCAGATTCTGCTCAAGGGGTGATCTTTGGCACGATAAACCCCATGGGACCATGAGCTTGGTCAGTTGTAATCAATGTGGCTGCAAATGTTAGTCAATCCCAATATTTTTTTCCTTTGTAATCTCTTTATGTTCTATCTAATTTGTCGAGGTGCAAACCTGACCTTATTGTTACACACTCAACTTATTTCTCATGTAGATCATAGAGATTGTGTTACTAAAAATGACGTAGATACACTGGGTTCGAATTCACAAGCATACTGTGGGAAGCTTTGCAAAGAGGTTTGCGTTTGTACATTTGCTTTCTTAGGTTGCTATCTATCTACTATACTCGTTGCAGTGTGTATAGCATTCTAATGTAACTTTAACTCCCATAATAATAACGTTCTTTGTATGATTGAATCAGATTGCCTCAGGCCTTTCAGATATTCTTGGAGTATCGAACCCTATTGCAGGTGGCTTTTCTTGGGTTCTTATAAAGCTTCTTGATGAAGTGGAGGGTACTGATTCAAAACGAATACAATCTTCTGTTATGGAATGCAATGCAAGACTTCCCTTGGCACTGTTGGCACTTCATGAATGTTTCGTTCCTTTAATTGATCCGAGGAGTAGTCTAGATATGATTACTCAAGCAGTTTACAATTGTGGGTATGTTGCGTCCTTGAGCATCTGCTTTCGATAGTGGGATTGCCAATTACATATCCAAATCAAATATTTGGTTTATACACTGTGGTTTCTTACGTTTACAATCAACTGTCTATCAGATCCAATTACAAACGTTTAAATTATGAAGGTTTTTACACTGTGATTCTGGAAAAGGATGATGAGATTATTTCAGTAGCAACAATAAGGTTTGCTTACGCCATTTACCTTTGCAATATGCTCTATATTTTGTGATTAAGGAAACTTCAGTTTTCTGCATTTCAGCGTGTCCTTTCACCATTAATGTAATTGGTGGTGCTATACTGCTGTGGTTAAGTTCTTTGATAACATCCTTACTCCCTAGAACAAAAGAATAGTGTTCTAGCATCATCAACCTAGACTGTTGTAAATGAAATTCATATGTTGACTTTGTTTTTCACTTTTAGGCTCCATGGGTCACGAGTAGCAGAAATGCCATTTATCGGAACACGACATTTGTACAGACAGCAAGGCATGTGCCGTCGCCTCCTCAATGCCATTGAAGAAGTAAGTAATTTCTATATAGGTTTCATGCTAACCCAGTTAAGATTCATTTACTATTTGGATTTCATCAAATTTAAACTCAATTAACTGGCTGCTGTTTGAGTTGTTTATTTTTCCAGATATTATCTAAATTACATGTGGAGAATCTGATTATCCCTGCTACTCCCGTTATGCTGGAAACATGGACAAAATCATTCTCCTTCCAACATTTGGAGTTGTCCTGTAAGGATGAATTTAGGAATTTGAACATAGTTCAGTTTGCTGACACAACAATACTACAAAAACCCATATACTATGGGAAAGCAGTTACATCTAGAGGTAATAAATTATATACTCTATCTGTCGGATCAAAAAATATTTTTTGTGCATTATCTAGGAACCGCATCTGTTAATCTCTTCTTTACATTTAAAACCCACAAAAGATTGACTTGTATCCGTGCTCTGTGTATTTGCATATATGTAGATATGAACCAGTTTGGCGTTACTGACGGTTGTACTGAAGATGTTCTAAATTGCTCTACTCCTGAATACCGGATACAGGGTTCCAATGTTGGCTCGTGCAAAGAGATGAAAGCTTCTACTTCCACCTATGATACGCCATTCCCCATCCTTCCAGAGGCTTCCAAAGGGTCAAATTTGGATGTTTGTCCTGTCCAAAGTCCTTTATACCAAAACATCAACGAGAATCTACTGAATCTTGAAAGTAGATCCACCACGTTTACACCAGCCGATAACATCATTATAACCAAGGTTTCTTTACGGCCCGAGATAGTTTCGTTAGGAAGCAGGAACTTACTAATGTCTGCAGAGTGCTGATTTCTGCTCTAACCGATTGATGCCGTTGTTGTATCATCTTCAATATGTTGCAGTCATTTCCTTTAATCATAGTAGTGGAACCAAATTGCTGACTGATATATGTGATGCATCTCCTTTTGTAATTTTGTATGACTAACCACCGATATATAAATGATGCATCTTTTTTTGTATCTACGCAAAACAAGTACAATATTTCTCGATAGATGTTGATTCAGTCTAATGTCAAAATTGGTTCAAACCCAAGCAGTATGATAGCATAGCTTCTACCTTTTCTAGGTCGAATGTTTTATTTGCAGGTAATCTTTTCCACTCTTGATTACATCACCTACTGAATCATCAACGAAGTGACAATGTTCAGCTCAAGTATTTTGGATGCTGACTGTGGGATAAGCCTAGAGAGGATAGATTAGCAGGTGCGTCACAGCCGATCTATACTATTCATTCTTCGTCTCAATATATAATATATATATATATATATACGCAGCACACATTGGTACTGATCATTGCACATATTTGTCTTCATTTACTTGTTCCGGCTATTATTAGTTCACACCATCAATTAGAAACTCTGTGGGTCTGTAGAAGAAAGGTTCAAATTTTAGGAAGAATTGTTGTTGCCAAGTTGTTGGGCTGATTTAGCTAGCAATAGAATTAGGCCTGTGTTTTTAGTCTTCAAAAGTAGAGAAAATAGGGTTGTAGACACCGCAGAAGTACCTCTATGAGATGAGATATCAGTTTAGCGATTACTTAACATTATTTACTTGTAAGACAATTTGCGTTCGTAATTTAAAAGAGGATTTATTCCAGCAGTACATATTTGAACAAAGATCAGAATATACTCTCAGTTTCCTTCCTTCTCTCCTCTTTTTAATATTGTATTGGGTTTGTTTGTTTGTGCATCCATTTTTTAATGCACATGATCTGTTTTAGTCTGCACAATATATCCATGTCTCAAGGCAAAGTAGCTGGATCACAGAGTGGGGTCTCGTGCAAGCAAACTGCTCCCCCATTCACAAACTGTGCATATACATTTTAGGAACTAGGATGGTAGGTTACTGTTGCATAATACTTAAAGCTTAAGAGTAATAATCGGCTTATAGAGATCGACAGACAAAACACTGAGAATTTACTCTGAATTAACTTAATTAAACCTGACCTGCTTAATTAATTCAACGACACCAACAACAAAAAATTTAAAAGAAGTGTCAGCCGACGTACATGTAAATGAAACTTGTCCCTAAGAGCATTTTTCTTCTAGGATATCTGCTAAGTATGTATGTGAGAAAGATCAGAACTGGTATACGCAATGTTTCTGACGAAGTATATGTATATGTTAAATCCCCCCCAAAAAAACCTTCAAGAAAAGGTAGCCAAAAAAAAAAGGACAAAACATACACAATTCAGTGACCCTATCAGTACTACATAGCAACTCCTGATTCTGGTTCATAAGTTATCTTCTTCTCCGGCTCCCATACCAAACTTGCTGTTATCTCGTCATACTCTGGCACAAACTCCTGTATTCCCAAGAGGGGAATTGAAAAAGAAAAAAAAAAAGTTAACTTGAATATTGAAAATTAATTACACAACAATTCCAATATAAGCCTAATTTGAAGACTAATCAGTTTCACATTCTGAAGCAGAAAGTACTCCACTCCAATGTGTGCTTGATCGCGCTACTTGTTTTACTAATAATATTAAGAATGCCCAAAAGGTGATGGTAGTGGTAGTGGGAATATTATCCACAGTACATACTGATAAGTTCAAACCTTTAGATTAGTGCGTACATCATAGTATACCAGTTAGCAAATCATTTGGGGGTTTAAGCTAATACTCAAGTTACATTAACAAATTGTTTGGGGGTTTAAGCTAATACTTCAGTTATATTATACCTCAAGTCCTTCCACCAATTGCTTGGCTGTTGAGGCAGAAACGATAATGCGACGTGCAGAGGGAGAAATAAAGCCTTCATCAACTGCTTTATCCATAAAAGACAACAGCGAGTTGTAAAACCCGTCAACATTTAAAAGTCCCACCTGCACCAAAAATGATATACGTCCCTCATCAATATATAACATACATAAAAAGATACACTCATGAGTCCTGCTCAAGAAACATTATCAAAATAAACATAAAGGTCTCGTCCGCTCTGGCTTTAACACTTAATCATATACACATTAGTTTAATAGATTTTAAAACCTTTTCCCATATGGAGGGAGATTCTTTCAAGTTGATTACAATTAGATTGAATATATAAAGTACAAATTCTATTGTTCTTACCTAATGCCGCAATTGCATGTATGTGATATAAATTAACTAACACATGGTGGGTGCATGTTGCGGTGAACTCAGGTAATTGGCGAAAACAAACTTGGTTTTGACTTAAGTTTCTTGAAAATGTTTTGGAATTAAAACTTCTTTGATCAGAAGATAGGCCAACATTTTGAGGTGTTTTCAAATGTAACCCTTAATCTTAATTTAAGGCTAGCAAAGATTCTTACTTCTTCATTCTTAGTTTCTCAAGAAAATGTATAGAATATTACCAAAAGCAGATAAGCTCTTTCCCTAGAGAGAAATAAGAACACTACTCACTGGTTTACGGTGGATTCCAAGTTGAGCCCAAGTAATGACTTCAAGCAATTCTTCAAGGGTACCATATCCACCTGATAAAGAACAATGATATCATGTGATCAGAATTAGATAGATGTATTATGATAAAAGTAAGGGTTTTGTTCCCAAACCGATCAGATTGGTACCAGGAAGGGCAATAAAAGCATCAGCTTGACGGGCCATTTCGGCTTTCCTTTGGTGCATATCAGAAACAGCTCTAACTTCTCCAACAGTCACACCAGTTAACTGCACGGGTGAAACAGTAGTAACAAGTGTCAATGCACTAAGCTGATATATAGTCTTCACATTAGGATGCTTGACTTTGTTTACATAAATTTAATTACCTCTTTAGGCATTAGAGTTCTTGGAATAATCCTGCAAAATAAAGAGAGAAAAAAACAACTAATTAACCACACATTTTTAGATCGGGGAATTTGAGTACTGCAAAGCAACTTGCATTTGACAACACTAATCCATTACTGGGTTGATCAAATTGCAAGAACATCTGCTATCAAACGAAAAACAGATCTCATCTCGAGAAAGGTTATAGAAACTGCTTGAGGTATAATACATAATATTCACAAGTATAGAAAGAAGTAAAGGAAATGGAGAAAGAGAGCAAACCCTAAAACATGTCGCCCACCATCATGAACAGCCTGAGAAACAAGACCCATGAGGCCAATACTACCACCTCCATAAACCAAATCAATCCTTCTTTCCACCTTCGTTGAAAAGCACATCGAAAATCAAACCCCAATAAATATATATTTCTTATAAATTAACACCAAGTGTCATACATGTCAAGGGTGCATGCAACAGTAGAACACAGCACAATCATCACTTTAGAACTATAATTACTACTACTACATATCTTACAATAAAATAACCTACTAGTGTATAGTCGCAAGTAATGGGTTACATCACTTAATAATACCCATTAGCAAAAAATAACAAGCAAGGAAAGACCAATGAAGTAATTTGTTTTGTGACGATTAACAAGCAATAATAAGTGATTATCATATTTCATAAAATCCTGGGACAAAGGAAGGGGAAAGAAATCAAGACATGGATGAGATTTAGTGGGGTGGGTGTGTCTGAAGTTTGCCCTAATTAGGGAGAACATGCTAGTGAGTCATGATACCAAGATAGCACGTTTGTTCTCTTGGGATTCGAAGGAGTTAATCACATAAAAAGGTTTTTCTAATTTTTTTAATTTATAAATTAATATTATATATACTAGTACTTCTTAAAAAACAAGGTCATGCAAGATGACTGTGCCAAAGAGACAGCCAGGCCACAGCTAGCAATCTTTCATGCCAAATTCATCTCTTGAAAAAAATTACTAGCAATTTTATTTTATTTTTAATTTGAAATTGTAACTCACTAATGAATGAGATTAACAACACTAATCTCATGTTAAAAGCCAGTTTTAGTTGGTGTAACCAAAACACCACAGTCTTTTTTAACCCATTAAACCAAAGAAAATAAGGTATCAAGTTTTGAAGGAAATGTAAACAACACAATCAAATGAATCAACTAGCCAACAAAACCAGACAATTATGAGAAAGAAATGAAGATCAGACAATCACACGACTTTGCACAACATGCAACAACCAAAACCATGAGATTATGATCAAAAATAAAATAGTAACAAATGCAGAAAGAGTATCAAATGACAAAAACCAAAAGACCCATCCATGAAAACCCCATTATTTTTCTATACAAATGAAGAAAACAGTTTTTCTTTTTATTAAAATGAAGATAATAGTTAATACACTGACAAGGGAAGGAGACAGAAAAAAAAAAGTACATACCAATTCCTTTCCCAGTTGAACAGCAGCTTCTTGATAAGTAGGTTTGTTTCCTGAACTACTACCACAGAATACACATACCCTCTTGAATCTAGAGCTGTTTGTAACCTCCATTTCTTTCTCTAAATGGGAATGGAGAAATTGATAGAATTAGAACAAACAAAGAAGTCTCTCTTTTAACTCTCTCTGCTATCTCTAATGTGAAAGAAAGTTGATAGAGATGGTATGAATGAAAACAAAGAAGGCACTATTCAGTATTTATAGACAAACAAAAACCCTCAACCCTTACATTTGAGATGCAAATAGTAGACTTTTTGAGTTAAGACAATTATAATTAATAATTATAATAAATTAATTTCTTTCTGTAGAAGACGAATGAGTCATGTAAAGAATTTTCTTCTTAATAATTATCGGGAGTTATTTTTAAGGCCATAATCACACGATTTGTGTTGTAATTATTATTTTTACTTAAAATATCGAATGTATTACTGTAGTTGTTTTCTACAAAAGTTAGCATGCATTAATCACCACATTTATTAGCAAATCCTTGTTAATACCATACAAATAAGGTACTAATTTATATTAATCACGGAATATCTTACGAGCACTAAGAGCGTCCACAGCCACGCGATCAAAAGACGGACCAAATTCAGATTTAGTCTTTGATCGGTCTAAAATTAAGCACAGTGGGGCAAGTATATCTGGTTATAACTCAGTTTTTTTATTGTTTGGGACCAAATCTGATCCGAAATCTGGACCAAACCCAAATTTGGTGGAACGTTAACGTAGCAGTACGTTTCTCATCAAGCGTGAAGTTAGCAGTACGTCTCGTGACAGGCGTCTCATGATCCGACACAACTCAAGATCACGCCTGTAGTAGGCATTCACGTAAGAGCATGTCCCGCTGGACGTTTACTTACCCACACGCTTGTCTTGAGGCGTTGATGGATCGTCCTCCTATCGTGGGCGTTAGCCAAGATTCCGCTTGTGTGTGGGCGTCAACCAAAATTCCGCTTGTGTGTTAGCGAAAAGTGCGCATGTGTGGGGTGGTGGTGTATATGAGCGCCTCTGTAATATTTACTGTTGAGATTTCCTACCGTTTGAATTTGTTGTAACGACTATCTTTTGGTATACCTATATATATGAACTGGTTGAGCAATTCATCTACTACTAACCATTTTCATTTGTGTACGAGAACAATTTCACTAGTTTCATATATTTGTCTTTCAAACCAGTTAGAATTATGGCACCAAAACCACGAGGTCCAAATTTTTCAACATTGAAGATGTAACGATGTGTAGAATTCATTTATCAATATTTGAAGATTCTATTGTTGGATCCGACCAATCAGAAGAAAAATTATGGTCTCACATCTTAGTTGGGATGAAAGAAGCCACACATACAATGTCGGAGCGTAGTTGGACCTCCATTCAGAAATGATTTCAGGGAATAAGTAAAGATGTGGCGCTTTACTCTACAAAAGAGGCGGAAGTGGAACGTGAACACCATACTGGATGGGGCCCAAAAACAAAGGTAAGTACTCGTTTAATTTTGGTCTCGTAAATAATTATTTTAAATCGTACATCGTCCACTAAACTGTTTTAAAACAATAACAGATTGAAGAAGTAAGGAGGCTTTTCAAGGAATCTAATGATGGCAAAAAATTTAAGCATGAAGAGTGCTACGCAATTATGTTAGAAGTTATCAAATATTCACGACGATCGACCGCTATTTTCGATTCACCGCAAGCTGGGGAAGATTCTGAGAGTGGCGAGGAAGACAGGAAAAGACATAAAACAAGTCAAGGCAATTTCAGTGACGATGAAGATATAAGAGATATACCTAACACATATAACCGTCAGATGGGGAAAAAAGAGGCGAAACGACTGAAGTAAACAAGGAGAGAAAAATCCAATGCCCAAGAAAAAATGATGAAAATAATTATTAAAGAGCAACAAAACTTCAATACCAAGTACAGAGAACAATCACAAATAAAGATGGCGCAGAGCGAATCCGAGTTTGCAGCAAAAGTAACTGAGTCTTCGGCAAAACAAGCTAGGAAAGACAAACTTGACGCAAAGAAATAAAAAGACGACGAGTTTCGCATAATGATGATGGATGTCTCCGGATTAGATGCAGTAACAAAAGTGTACATCGAACTTAGAAAGGCAGACATATTGCAGAGAAGAAGAATTCAAGCTTAAAGCGTTCTCGGATTAGTTGAAACCTTAGTTATCATGATTAATAATGGATTGACAGTTTTAGTTTCTACTTTTAGGATTTTAATTTTAATTTATCTGAATTATATTAAGAGGTTTAAATTTCAAGTTTAGCATTTTAATTTTCAGTTTAATTTTGAATTAGCAATATTATTTTAAATTTTAGTGAACTTCTAATGTAGCTTTTGTTTGAATTAATAGGGAGTTGGATTCCATTGAATAGACTGTTTGTTATGGACCCACTCGAAAAAAGAGATTTGTCACTTTTTTCTATATCATGCTTTAGTCTTTGCACGTGGACCAAACACCTTTTATAATTAGGCGTCAATGTTTCCATGCATCCATTGAATAGACTGTTATATGGACCCACCAGGCTGGAAAAGAACAGATTCGTCACTTCTTTCAATATCATGCTTTAATCTTTTATTGAAATTTTAAAATTATTTCCGTTCAAAAAAGGCCCTATGTATACCCAATCGTTCCCATTTCAAAACCACACATTCCACACTTCAAATATCCTAATTGAAAGATTATTTTTATCTCTTTGTTTTAGAATTATGGCTTACCAAAATTTTAGTATTAATGCTGATAATTTTACCATAGAGGAAGATTTATCTATTTGTTGAAACTTAGTATTATATTATCCAGCAAGGGTTCATGAACGTCGGATGAATGATTCAATGAGCATGGAATGGTTAGAACATATTCATGCTAACTTGTGTAATAAAACCGGTAACCCCAATAACCGGAACAAAGCATGCATCTTTTATCGATGTATAGAAATAACAAGGGCAGTACTAGAATTTTCTACTTTAACCACTAAGGTGAATGAAAAGAGAATTATGAGTGAAACTGATGACGAAGTTGTTGCGAGATCTCTGGAGGAATGGAGAAGATGGAAAGGTTCATATTCGGGTTTCAACCTCATTTTGAGATCCTAAGGGTGATGGAAAGATACAACCCTTTTGTGTTGATTGTTCTTCGACGATGTCAAGATCGTCATCCAGAGGGTCGTACTCCTCGTTGAAGGTTTGATTATAGGTTTTGTGGGTATATGTCTTTGTAAACCCTCACGAGACATAACTCGTCCATTGGGGTCACCTAATGGTTTAAAGGCTTGTTGCACGTGCTAAGTACAACCGCGACTCATGCGAAAATGAGATATTTTAACATCTAGTGATGTATTGTTGTTCTGAATAAGTGATATTGGTTATTTATGATACTTTCGTTAATTTATTCATTACAAAATAGATTACGCCGATGCAAGTACAAATAAAGAAAGTATATTACTATACTTAATTTAAACCCTAATTCACTTTCGTAAGAAACACGATTACATTTAGCATGTGTAACAAGCCTTTGAACCATTAGGTGGCCCCAATGGACGAGTTATGTCTTGTGAGGGTTTACGAAGAGATATACCCACAAAACCTAGTATTTATCAAACTTAATCTTCATCGGAATCAACTTCAAATGTATGGTTTTTCATGAATGTAGTAGATCAAGAAACTTGTCTTTAAAAACTGATAACACTCATCAAATTCAAATTATTTGTCTTTTTGTTCATTATATTTTATTTTTGCTAGTCTCTCCTGCAATATACTAACTTTAAAATCAGTATTATGATTAAAGGAACGTAGAACAAAAGTAATATAAGTTAAGAAAGAAAAAAAAAGATATACCAGTCGATCATGGGTCATTTCTTCAGGACCGTGGCAGTTGTTATAAATAGTTGATTAAAGGATGATGAATTGCGTGACTTCTTACTGTATTAAAACATGTTTATCCCTTATGTTATCCACTGTTCTATGATGAGAATTGGCAAAATTTATTTTGTAGTAGTGCCATACTAGCGCTTCCAGAAGGCTTCATCTGGTAAATCTCATTCCCTTGGGGATGGACGAGATTGTTGGGTGATCTAAGTTTTGCAGATAACTAAATCTTCTGCTGGATCAAAGCTAGCCATATAAATTTTTAAGATGTTGTTTTTAACTAAAAGTGGAGTGAATTTGAAGAAGAAGTGGATGTTTGGTTCGGTAGACATAAAGAAGATGTGACGAGTGAAGTGAAAAAGATGTGAATTTATAGGGATTTCTAAAAAAAAGTTGTTGTAAAAGTATATTTTTATAAAAACATATTCGTTGAGTTCCAATGACTCATCTATCCGTTACAATATAATAAAAATATTGATAATTCAAGGGCTAAAAAGTAAGCGTAACTCACTTTCGCAGGCGTCGCGGCAGCACATAGCATGTGCAGCAAGCCTTTAAACCCCTAGGTGCCCCTAGCGGCCGAGTGGTGTCTCGGGAGGGTTTACAAGAGATATACCCACAAAACCTATCAACATGGTTTCCAAAATGTTAATCGTCTCCAAAATCTGACCATAAGTGTTCGATCAAGTCATTTCGCAAACAAATATGCGTATCTTTGTTGTGTATTGCACGTCGGCGTTGCTCAACTCTCATTCTCAAAAGTTCATCACTATGTTGTCTCGATATAGTTACCTGTGCATGGTTGCGGCGTTGATCATGTTCATGTGGCCAATCACCGGGTAGACGCTCATCCTCCACTATCATATTATGTAAAATAATAATAGTTTTCATGATATATGCAAGCAATACGGATTCCATATTCTTGCAGGTTTCTTGACAATGGCAAATTGATTTTGCAGTACACCAAAGCCTCGCTCTACATCTTTTCGGCAACCCTCTTGCATCACTTAATTTTTTTATTTTTTCTTGGAATCTGGTTGTTTAATAGACATCACAATATTAGCAATCTCTGGGTATATGTCATCACCAAGATAATATCCCATATCATATGAATGTCCGTTTACCACAAAGTTCACTTCCTGTTGATAATCTTTAAAAAAATATAAGAACGGTTCATCACGTTAACACTAATGTTTGAGCCGGGCATACCAAAAAATGCATGCCAAAACCAAAGATCATATAACACTACTGCCTCCAACACAATACTTTCGCTCCCTTTGTACGCAGTGTAATCCCCTGATTCCCCCGATGAATATTTATCCCATTTCCAATGCATGCAATCTACACTGCCCATCATCCCTGGAAATCCCCTATCTTTGTTTCCCTTAAACAACAATTCAACATCACCCTCAGTTGGTGTGCGCAGATATTCTTTCCCATACAAATGCACAATCATCTTACAAATCCTACGAGTTGCTTCCAATGCGTAAGTACTCATCTATTGCATCAGCCGCACATATATAAGGTAACATTCGTATTGCTGCTGTAACTTTCTGATGAGGGGTTAATCCAGGAACGCCACAAGCATCTTTTTTTGAACAAAATAATTATTTATAGCCGCGACATCTCCCAATATACGGTTGAACAATTCTTGCCACATTCTAAATCTTCTACGAAATACATTAGGTGGAAACGTAGGGTTCCTGCAAAAGTTATCTCTCCAAAGAAATATATGTCCAGCCTCACGTTCTCTTGGTTTTTGGATACGAGTATGAGGCCAGTTCATACCTAATATAACCAATCCCAAAGTGACTGTTTGGTTGTTTTGGCTCAATGCAACTAAATCTTCGTCTGATGAGTACAAACTATTATCATCATCATCATCAAAAGAAGAAGAAAAAGAAGAATAAGAAGAAAAAAAAGAAGAAAGATGAGGAGGAAGAAAAGAACAAGAAGCATAACAGTGAGTGTTATTCTCATAGTATGCCATTGGTTGTTGATGTTTGCAGTTTTGTTTTGTATAACTGGAGAATCGAGTGTTCAATTTATAGGCATATCAAAGAGCATTAAAGATAAGTCTTTGAGTGTTGATATGAATACACACTCTTAGTATTTTAAAAATTAACTGAGTAAAGGCAAGTTAAAAGAATAGACGCATCAAACATAAGAAGTGTCTGTTGAGATGACAATACCAAGCAGATAAAAGACAAAGCAAAAGTTAAAAATATTTTTTGAGATGACATTACAAAGCAGATAAAAGACAAAGCAAAGATTAAAAATGTCTTTTGAGATGACAATACAAAGCAGATAAAAAGACAAAGCTAAGATAAGAAAAGTCTTTTGAAATGACAATACCAAACAGATAAAAGAAACATCAAAGATAATAAATGTGTGTTCAAATGAAAATACATGCAAATGAAAGACCAGTCATCCGTATCTTGATTCCCTTGCGCCGATCACGGTGGCATAAAAGGAGGAAAATATGTTCTCGATGTGTAATTAACTGATGGCATTGTTGATGATGATCCCTGAGGCATTGTATTCCACATTTGTTGTGGCATAGTTTGGGAAAAAGTACAAAAGCCAAAGGGTGGTTGTTGCGTACGAAAATGAGCTAGCTGTAACTCCAAAATTTTGTTGTGATTTTGTAGTCCCCGTATTTCTTCATCTTTTGCCATGATAAACTCCATCATCTCTTTCGTTTCATTTAATGTAAACTTACGAAACTCTTGTGTAAAATCGGCATATTGTTGAACCAGACCATAAGCTTCAAGCTGTTATGCAAAAAAATAAATCACATTATCACGTATTTTTGTGTACCCATATGTTTCGACCTCCCAATCGACTTTGATCGCATATTTCTGCAAGTTAGTTAGTTACATGTCGCCATTACTCAATATACAAATCATATGTAACAACATGCACTAATTCCATTGCATCTCTCCAATCACCTTCTCTCAATTGATTTGTTTCATCATTGTTGAGGTTGGTAATACGAGTAGGTGGGTTTCTGAGAATGCCAAAATTATAATGGTTTTGCCTCCAACACCGTTCTCCGAGGTACATATTATGCTGTACAAAGAAAATAACTATCAAAAAATAAAGAAAATAACTATAAAAAAATACAAGAAAATAAAGAACAGTGCTATCAAAATAAATTATCAACTCACAGTGCCAATCTAAGAAAATATAACCCTTTTGTCGGAGCGCTTCGATGCTTTCCGTCCAATATCAGTGTCAAGGACAAAGCTGGCGGAATCCCACGGTCGCCAGGTCACATCGTCTACAGTCAGCTGATTGAGACAAGTCCTAGAGCGAACGATATCAATACTCTTCTTCCTTGTACCCTTCCACCAAGAACTTCTAGGCCACATTGCTTCACTATCACTCGTTGGGTTCTTTGGTCGACATATGCCTAGATATTCGTACCCCCAAAACTACTCCGTCATAACAACCAACCAAATAAATCAATTACCAACTAATAAACATTTAAAGGAAGTATGAATAGGAGAAAAATTTACCTCTAATATTTGGAAGGGCCCGGCTAGTGACTTCTGCCCCCTGCCAGATGCGCCGAGTCCTGAATACAATTTCAAAAAAGCACCACCACCCCAGTCATACATGCAAACTGCATTAAGATCCTCAAAAACATCTAACTATCTAGCATTAATATGGTTCTTGGCATTCGAAAAGAAAAATTATCCCAAAACGTACATATAAAAGGCTCTGGCCACTCTCTCAGCAAGTTTACTATCATCGTTAGCTGCAACCAATGTTTCTGGTTCAAAATATATGCTAAAAAATGCAACTGTAATTGCATCTGAAACCCACTGCGCGAGGATATCTTCACTTTTACAAACTTCACTATCTTTTATTCTGGAAAAATATGCTCACGGACATAATCAAATTGGTACTTGGATGGGTCAGACGGAATATCATTCCCAACACCAATACTCAATCATGTCAACATGACCCAATCAAGCGGTGTGAACCCCATCTCACCAAAGGAGAAGTGAAAAGTGTTCGTTGTATCCAAAAAACGCTCAACAAGATAGTCAATCAATGCATGTGAGGAATCTACTACATCCATGGTCAATAAACGACCCCATCCTTCCTTTTCAATAATGTATTTAACCCTAGGACTGTGTTTTACATTAACTTCATAGGTATGAACGACCGATTTAAGGGAACCACGTAAATACTTGATTTTTGAATCAGTTGAATATGTAATATTTTTTCGAAACGTGACTCTGAGCATCTTCCACGAAATTGTAGTTCACTAACCCGGGAACAAAGACCACCATATCTGCAACACTAGCCATAACATCAATAATAGGGTCTATTTCTGGATCCTCAACAATTTTAGCTTTCTTGTTCCTCTTTTTTCGACTAACGAATCTTGCCGTAACATTGTTAAACATATGTGCAAACGGTACATACAAGTTTTAAAATTAAGAGTGATCCTCACAATGTACAAATAATCAACTCTACATTCACCCATAAATCCAAAACATACAAATTTTATCATTAAAATAGTAATCCTCTAAACAAATAATCAACTATACAAACATTCATATGGTCAAAATAAATATAAATTGCATCATTAAAAGAGTAATCCTCTAACTAGATAATCAAATGTACAAACATTCATAAATCATCCAAAATACAAATTTCATAATTCACAAAATAGTCCACTAATCAAATTATCAACTCTACAAAAATTCATCATAATTTCCTTAATTCTATATTTTCATAAACATTCATTAGAAAGGAACATAAACATTCATAATTCTAAAATTTCATAAATATTCATATCAAATCAATTAATCAAGAACTTAAAATTAACCACATCCAACTCAAATTAATTAAGAACTTAATCAATTCTAAATTCAAATCAATTAATTCTCATAAATTTTGTTAACCCAATTTACAACTTCCCAAACCCTAGAATTAAACCCAATTCAAAAACTACAATCTGCAAAACCTAATTTTGAAGTTTCATAATCATACCTTTAATCTTTAAACATATATCTATATATTTAATTAACAAAACACTACAATAAATCATAATTAAAACCTATGAAAATCCATTAAAATTCATGTAAATTAATTTGAGTTTCATACCTTGTCTTGAGGTAAACCTAATCTTGATAAGCTTTCTTTGTTTGTTGCTAGGGTTTATTTTGAAAAGACGTTGAGAAGAGGAGAAGAGGGTTCAGTTGAAGTCACCGTTGAGAAGAGGAGAAAAGAAGAAACTATAGAACCCTCCTCTTGTTGAAAAGGATGAATGATATACACGCCTGATGACATGCGTAAGGATGGATAAACGCTTCTTCTGCAAGGCGTAGGATGGATAAACGCTTCGTCTGTCAGGCGTAAGGATGGACAAACGTTTCTTCTGCCAGGCGTAATGATGAATAAACGCTTGGTATCATGGATGTTTATTTAAGGTAACACCCACCGCATCGTCACACGCACCACCTGCACGATTGAATTCTATCACCAGACCGTTGGTTAATTTAACTTTTGATGATATGCGTATTGATGTTGTTTAGAAATAGTGGTAAAAGATTTAATACTCAGACTTGTAAAAATTTGATTTTTAAACCTAATTTTTAATACTAAAAATAAAGAAAATTAAAGTAGAATTGAATTTAGATTATGGAAAGAACTGAGACTAAGGATTCCACCATTAGCCAATTTTTCAAGTGATTTAGCATTAACAATTATCTTGCAATTCATATATTCAATTGATTCTAAATATTGCCAAAGTTAGATTTTCAAAATAATAGTTGTAAATCAAAAATATGAGACATCAATAGCTCTAAACTAAGCATGACCCATCAAAAGAAAACACAACTAATTGATAAAATCATTTTTCAAATTTAATTCAAAGCAAATAATCATAAAAGAATTACGAAAAATTAATAAAATAAAAATATACCACTTTATTATTGGAAAAATGGCTTCCCCCGTCGTCCCAGTGGTTGGGTTTATCTTATCATGTTCAAAACACTCTCAAAAGATTGGTACATGGCTCACAAGTGCTTGAGAAGAAGAAAAGAAGCTAAATTAATAAAACAGGAAATCTGCAACGTTTTTTAGGCGTTACAGATTAACTGTTGCAATGGAGCTAAAGAGAAATGTTGCAAAGATAGATAAATGTTGATGATGGGTTGAATAAACCGTTGAAGATGAAGATAAACGTTGCAAACCTGAAGATAAACGTTGCTGATGGGTTGAAGAAACCGTTGCCTTTTTTCTGTTCTTCAAGTCTTCTTCAGCAACATCATAGAAAGTTCCTGAATTGATTTTCTTTGTTATGTTTAGCTTCCTGAGCTCGACCCAACCTTCCTAATCTCTTTTGTGACTTGATACAACCTTTTTATACACCACAGAAGCAAGGAATCTCTAAGAGAATTCCTTCCTCTTGATTTCTGGCCAAAACTCTCCCTTATCTGTCTTCGATCTGTTGCGCTATTTATAGGTTTTGTAAACCTAATATCTTCTCCTGATTCGATAAAGATTAAAAACAACTTTCCAAAGCAGATTAAAACTCGAGTTAATCCAAATCCGAAACCAATTCACTCTCCGACTGCAAGCGTGTTTCCAACCAAGTTTTACGACATGAAACTCTTTCCTATGATGTGTTTTAACCTCATTTGATTACTTTTCCCTTTTAGATATCCAAACAGACTTTAAACTCCATAAAATTCGGCTTTGAAAACAATCAGAAACTCTTTTCACGCATCAGAAAGGCTCACGTCATTTTCGGATTTGAATTTGAAACGAAGGGTGCCCCTAATCCAACTGGTGGGTGCCTTTATCACTTTTCCTGGGGTGCTTTTATCAAATTTCCCGGATGCCTTTATCACTTTTTGAGGCGATTTTTCCACAAATATATATTTCCCAAAAATACCTACAAGGACATAAAAACCCATAATAAGTACAACAAGCACTAGTAGAATAGAGAATTGAGCACAATTTAGACACAAAAATGTGTCTATCACGTATGCATAAGAGTACACCCCACCATGCGTTTCTCTACACGCACGCCTGTCTCTTGGGAGTACTCATACGCGTACGTCTCTCATCAAACGTTGTTAGGCATGCGTCTCCCATTGAGCGTTTATCAAGCGTCCGCACAAAACAAGTATTTTACTATGCATACGCCCATCCAACAAATGTCTCCTTAATCATACGCCCAAGTTCAAGTGTAAATTCTGCTTACGCCTGATCAAATTTTAGTCTTCTACCCTTGTGTTTCACGTGATAACTATCACGCATGATGTCTCTCTAGGTGCTGCCAAGTTCGTGCCGTTTTGCCCTATTTTGTCCCTGTGCTTTATCCTGTTTCTCAGAATACTCTAGAAAATAAGCTCCATTCTCATATGAAACGTTCCATTCATTCATATAGGTGAGTTCTTATCAAGAGTGTTTACTGTTATACCCCACTTCAATCTTAAATTGAAACTACAAAACTCATTAAGACTTATTTAAAAGTTATTTTTCACATGCAGTCACACTATGCCGTCTACACCATAGGGAAGGGATATATAATGAAATTATTTGATATGTTTAATTACCTTTACCCACCACAAATTAGTTATTCATTCGAAACCTTGATCTTGAGGTCTCTAGTTAGCAAGGTTGAGTATCCTTTAAGGAAAGTTTATTTGATGAGCCTAATTAAGTCTCATCCCCCTCAATGCATTTCTAAATATATCTTTGGCCACACTTTTCGTCAAAGGGTCCGTGATATTCTCCTTAGAATTTACAAAATCAATGGAAATAACGCCAGTTGGGAGTAGTTGTTTCATGGAATTATGTCTTCCATGAATAAGTATAGACTTCCCATTGTACATACTGTTTTTATCTCTTGCTAATGCAACTTGGATTTCACACTGTATAAATATAGATGGTACAGGCCTATGCCAGAGAGTCTTCTAAAAAGTATTTTAGCCACTCGACTTTCTCTCTTTCTTTATCTAACGCAATGAACTCAGGTTTTATAGTGGATCGAGCTATACATGTTTTATTGGAACTCTTCCAAGAAGCAGACCCACCTCCTAGAGTGAAAACATATCCACTCGTAGATTTAGACTACTCTGAGTCAGCTATCCAATTTGCATCATAAAATCCCTCAAGAACTACAAGGTACCTTTCATAATTCACGCAAAAGGTCACAATGTACTTCAAGTACCTAAACACTCTAATAAGTGCATCCTAATGGTCAATACTTGGATTACAAGTATACCTAATTAAGCTACTCACACTTTAGGAAATGTCTGATCTCGTACACTTCATCAAATACATAACACTTCCTATAACCATTGAGTATTCAAGTTGTGATACTCTATTACCCTTATCCTTATTTAGTTTATAAGAAGTATCATACAAGGTACAAGCAGGTTTAAAATCAAACTGATTATATTTCTTAATCACAAACTCAACATAATGAAATTGACTAAGTCTATAACCATTAGAATTTCTTTTGATTTTCATCCCTAAGATCACATCAGCGAGGCCTAAGTTTTTCATGTCAAAGTTCCCATTCAACATGTTCATAGTGGAATTAATCACATCCATGTTTGTACCAAGTATAAGCATATCATCAATATACAAGCATACAATCACACATGCATCCTTAACAAGTTTAGTATAAACACACTTGTCAGATTCATTAACTTTAAAACCACTAGAAATCATCATATGATACAAAATTTCATGCCACTGTTTAGGTGCTTATTTCAAATCATACAAAGATTTGTTTATTTACAAACTTTGTCTTCTCAACCTTTCACTACAAAGTCCTTAGGTTGGTCCATTAAATTTATTCGTCTAATTTACCATTTAGAAATACGGTTTTTACATCCATCTGATGTATCTCTAAGTTATGAATGGAATCTATAGCAATTAACATCCTAATGGAAGTAATCCTCGTCACAGGTGAGTAAGTATCAAAGAATTCTCCACCTTCTTTCTGTTTATAGCCTTTAGATACCAACATAGCCTTGTATTTTTCCACAGTTCTATATATCTTACGTTTCCTCTTAAACACCTATTTACACCCTATGTCCTTACTTACTGGATGTAATCTAACAAGCTCCCATGTCTCATTTTGTTGGACGGAATCCATTTCGCTGATTGAAGCTTCTTTCTAGTGTGGAGCTTCAGAAGATGTCATGGCTTCTCTAAGTCTGTGGCTCAGACTCAGCTAGGCATGTTATGAAGTCAGGTCCAAAAGAAGTTACAGTTCTAATGCTTTTACTTCTTGTAGGCTCAAACTCTACTTCATCTTCTTCTAAATGTAAAATATGAATGGTCGAAGGGACATCAAGGGGGATCATCAAGACATCTCTTACGAGAGTCAGGTTTCAATGGAAAAATATTTTCAATGAACTCAGCATCCCTAAATTCTATAATAGTATTCATATCATTGACAAAAAATTTAGAACTCACAACCATGAATCTATGCAATGGTATCCTCAGGATACCCTATGAATACACAATCAATAATTTTGGATCTTATCTTAGTTCTCTTAGAAGGATGAATGTCAACCTTAGCCAAACACCCCCACATTTTAAATATGCTTAAGAATGTTGTCTACCTTTCCATTAATCATATGGATTTTTATCATATCCTTTTAAAAGGTACTCTATTCAGTATATAGAAATATGAGAAGACTAGGGCTGCACAAACCCGACCCAACCCGCCAAACCGACCCGTTGTCGAACGGGTCGAGTGCGGGTGATATATTTTTAACCCGCCTTCTGGCGGGTCGGGTGCGGGTGAGGTCAAACCCGACCCGACCCACCCGCCAGAAAATTTCTTATTTGTTGGCCCTTGGATTAGATAGGGTGCTTTCATCTTAGGCCGTTGATTAGATACACACGTGAGAATTGGTACGTGAGAAAAACACACTAACAGATGATTGAGAGCTAGCCTAGCTTCTTCTTCTCGATCAGACAACATCAACTCAAACCAAAACAGGAAAAAAAAATAGAGAGAAAATAGAGAAATAAAGTGAAAGAGAAATGGAGAAGACGAAGAACCTTGTTTTGAAGAACACCAGATTCTTGTTTTGAGAAACACGGGATTGAAGAAGCTCACAGAGAAGAGCGCCGTCGAACCATAGCCGAGTTTTGTTGAAGAACACACAGGCACACAGTTGAAGACGAAGGTGTTTTTGCTGCACATAAGGTAATTAAATTCATACCCACTTTTTTATTTCACTTAAATCACAAGATTGATTGTATTTATTCCAAAATCTCCGAATTTTTTGGATTTGATTTTGAAATTTAGGGTTCATTCAGTTAGTATAATGTCAAAGCATATATAAGAATTACAGTCAGTATAATGTCA
>JAJJMC010010584.1:3173884-3198324 GCA_023531435.1 Papaver californicum
AAAAGGTTTTCTAGCATGCTTTGATTCTACACATATTTCACATTTATCATTATCCAAAGTAATTTATGTATGTTGCCTACACTAGCCAATTTATTCATTGATTTAAAGTTTATATGTCCAAATCTACCATGCCAAGCATTCAATGAAACATACAAGTAAGCAGAAGAATAAATCATTATCATTTCATCATATTTTATATTAATTTTATATAGACCCCTCGGTGTGATAACCCTTACCCATAAAATCTTTTCCATTAGTTACAACAACTTTTCCAGATTCAGTTACAATTTTAAATGTTTTATCATCGAAAACAGAACAAGAGACAAGATTCTTGCAGATGTCCGGAACATGAAGAACGTCACTTAATGTGAAATTCTTTCTTGATATGAGCTTCAACCCAATCTCCCCCTTTCCTGCAACCTTTGCTGCAGATGAGTTATCCATATAGATTTTCTCGCTATCCCCTACCCTCTAATAGGACGTAATCATATCTCTATTTCCACATACATGCTTGGTAGCTACAGAATCTACCCACCAGTATCTCATATTGGTAACTAAATTTACTTTAGACACTGTACCAGAAAACTCGTTCTTGTTCTCCTCAACCAAATTAGCAGTATTCTTCTTAGGGTCTTTACGTTGTCTACAGTAAATTGTCATATGCGCAGGAATTCTACAAACATAACAAGCACCCTTAGTGTTAGTAATGCTAGATTTAGGTTTTCGAAACATACATTTCTTGTGAGGAACACACTTAGAGTTGCGTTTGAAGATTTATTTTCAGTCACATGAGACTTGTTATCCATGTCCCTTGCAGATGGCATATTCTTGTCCTTGGTGCTTAATAATTCTTCCACTTGAATCTTCTTACCCAATTCAACCATACTGACCATACCAGTTTCATGCCCCAATCTTCGGTTGTACTCTGACCAGGAAGAATGTAATTTCTCAATCACAACAGACACTTGAATCTTCTCATCAATCACCATTCCTTCAGTAAGAATTTCATTGATAATAGCTGAAGTTCTAGGAATTGAACCACATAATTTCCATTAGACATTTTAAATTCCAAGAACATAGATACCAAAAATTTCTTGCTTCTAACTGTTTTAGCTTGGTATTTTGCCTTTAATGCAGCCCACAAATCATAAGCAGTAAAGTTCTCTTTTTCATTGTAAAAATCATACTGTACATTCTATAAACAATTCATCATATAATTTTTATCCATATAACTCTTCCTAACTCCACCATCCAAATCAAATTTCATCTCCAGTATCATCCAATTCCTTATCAAATGATTCCGGTACAAAGTCATCTAGAATATGATAACTCAGAAAAATAACACCTTTGATTGTCATCTTTTGAAATCCTTCCCATTAAATTTTTCTGGTCTTTCAAAATCATTTTTTCCAATTGTTACAGAAATATTATTGTGTTAAGATTGTTAGAACTATACCAAGGCAACAACAAACATTAGATGAATCCAACAATACTGAAAATAATCAACTGAATTGAAAACACAATTCGATATATGAGGGCAAAGCCATCTGTTCAACAAATTTTCCTTAACATAATAGTCCGTGGGCACACCTCAAGAATGAGAGATGTTATACCCCCAACAACGGAGATGTGTCCAGGATAGAACTGCCCGATATAACTCGTATAAGAACAATACAAGTTACCTACTCTCAAACTTAGCATCAAGATTAGGAAGGGAAATAAACAAACAAAAGCGCACAACAAAGCGAGAAAAAGAGAAAAAAGCTAGGGATAGTAGCCTGCTCTGGATGTTTTGCAATTGAAAAGTTTGTTTTATTTTATAGGCAAAATATGGAGTTAAACCAGTGTACCAATTAAGACATAAAATATGTTGCAAATTATAACAAAAACTAAATAAAAACGTTTAGAAAATATTATGTCATAATATTAGTATAAGTTACAAAATTATTTTTGGTAAGTTAATAATTTTCTCCCAAGACAAAAGCTCCAAGTTAAACAAAACAATTAATAGAGATTCAAAATTCGATTTAATTTTTTTAATAATAATTTAAAACAATTTGGATTAAAAGGAATACATCTTGGTTGACATGTATCCACGATGCAGGCACAAGCCCAAACGTAAACGGCAAATATAGTTTTTCGCCTGTGCCCATCACCCATATGATTAACTAAGACATTTAATTATTTGGAGAATATCCATATTTAGTATCCCTAATGTGGGACTAAAAATTCTCTTTTAAATCACTTGTATAAAAATGAGTAAATATCGTTAATGACCTATAGATCACACGATCAAATCTAAACCTCAGTTTCTTCAACACCATCTTCTTCCCAGTAATGTTGGGTACGGTGAATCCTTATTGATGATGTTTATCTCCCCAACCAGGAGCATTTGTGTACCGTTGAATTCGTATATGATCCGTCTCGTTTGCGCCATGACATTGTCTGCCAAGCAATCTCTTTGTTCTGTAAAAAAAAGTATTTGTCGCACTTCTTACGTCCACTAGTATCATGTGTATATATATTCTACCCTTCCACTACTAAAGTTACTACCAAGGCGTCGTGATGAGGTAGTTCCTCTCTGAGGTGTTGGCTGGAGAATTGTACTGGTCGTATCATCCATCATTTAACTCCATCGTAACTTCTTGCCTGGTGTAGGTTGGTTCTGACTTCTATCCATGGGCTAGGATTACCAGCAGACCGGTGCATGTCGTTGATTCTAAATCCGTGCATAATATCATATAAATTGTCCAATTTTTCCCGTGGGTAAGTTAGTTTGCTTTGTTTCCACCGTCATAGTTCTCGTGTTTCCACCATTCAGCAAATACCGGGTCACCTCTAATTATTAATCACTGTATCATGTTGCCCCAAAGCCTGCACTCCTATGTATCATGCCTCAAATAGTCGTGAAATTCACATCTACTTCTCGAGTTCTCAGACCCCTCCGGTTTTTTGATCTCCACGACGGGTGTTGTACCATATGTTTTCTTTCTAGGTCTTTTAATTCACACATACTTCTCACGTTTTTAGACCCCTCCGGTTGTTTTGATCTCGACGACGGTATTGTACCAGATAACATCATCAGGGATAGTCGCCATCGGGATTTTGAGGTCATCATAGATTTGATCTACAAACGGTTTGCTATGCTTGTCCTCTTCATCCATTTTGCGGTTTTCCCATAGTTACACCTCTTTCTGTATGCCTCCGCCCGGTTCGATTACCATCTTTTTTGTTGTTTCTTCTCAGCTGATGATTGTCGTTGTTATCTTGTTATAAAATATTTCTTCCCTTCTTCGTAGATCTTACGGTGTGATGAATATCCTGATCGTGTATATCCTGGTAGAGGTTGTTGTTAAACCGTTTGTGAAGGTGTTATCGTCGTTGTATCCTCACCCTTCCTATTTCCGCCATCATATCCTACCATCTTCTGGTATAGTTTTGTAGCGTCTCGCCATCTTGGATGCTCGCATTGCTACGGGCGGTTGCAGTTGGGGTCTGGATTTTCCACTCCACTCCCGGTTTTTGTATATTTTATCGCAGTTTTCCTTGATGTTTTTCGATCTCATTGATTGCACATTCTGATGCCGATCATTTGCCTTTTTTTTTTCTCCGGTGATAAGTGCATGAATTATGTATTCTTATGGTCAAATTCATGTTTATATTTACTATAATTTATTGATATTACTTGTATTACTCTTGTTTTATGTTATTTGTCTTAGCTAGGTTGAATAATTCAAAAATGAGCTACAACATGCTAAAATGAGCAAGGACCAAAGACCAATCGAAACTCATTCAAATTCAAAAGTTTATTCCTACCATCTTGAAGAGAACAAAAAGATAAGTTCAACGCAAAAAGAATGAGGTCATTCCAATGTTGGTCAAAGAAGTCACTAGCAAAACAACCGAGACAAGACTTGAGTTGTCCATGTCAACTATCGGTAGATACGTAGGTATTATATCTGCATATTTTGAACACTATTTTTGACAAAAAAATATCTTGTTTTGGGTCTCTAACAATCGGCAGATACGTGAAACAATAAATGCCAATTATTAACATATATATGCTTATACAGAAAAAGTGTGATTTTAAGCACTAAGAATCAGCAAATACAAGGGGATCATATATGCTAATTGTAGCACGGTGAGGGATACTCCTTTGACAGGTTTTAACTGTAAATAAAGGAAACATGGTCTGTATGGGATTTTAAATACCCTAGAAAGAGAGGATGCTTGAAGTATAAACATTGTAGGTTATATAAGAGTACATCAAGAGCTAAAATAAGACATCTTCTACACCTCATACAAAATCCACATTCCCAAACCTAGGGTTTACCCTTTAGGTGGAAACCATGATACCAACTCTTTTTCTTCATCTTCTTCTTATCCTCCTTCTTCTTAATATGTGTAGCTAATTCTTTGTTGATTAAGGATGAATTCAATGTTCTAAATGTGAATCTTGATTAGTTATATAAGTTTATTTCGAGTTTTAGTAATCTTATCATTTGATTCATTATGCCTAACGTTTATGATTGATTAATTTATAGATTGTTTAAGTGTACAATTACATTAATCTATTGATCATTCTAATGCTAGTAGAGAGTTGACCGATCTGTCGTTATCGAGAGATTATTTACACAAGTGGATAACGTGAGACTTTGCATAGGGATTCTGTGGAGATACTGGTAAGCAGGACTTTGCACCAATAATTCTGATGCTAGGGTCAACCTAAATTCACAAACCTAGCTAAAGCATCCAATTGGTTACACCTTGAATGCACTTCTTGGTGCCTCAGTTGGCAGTGACATAATGAGTTTTGGGTATAGCATTGCGCTACATGCTACGATTGGGGATGATATGGTTTTAACGAATGATATATAAGTATACTAATTGAGTTGGTAACAAAGAATGACACCCTAATCATGTTTTTTTCTTATTGGCTTTTTAGTTAATTAAACAACACTCATTGGTATTTGCTTACTTATTGTTTTGTTAATTCGAATAACATCTTAATTATACAACTTCTCGTAGGAACGATCCTTATTATTGCTTGTTAGTATTAATGATAAATAAGTGAAGTTATTTTTTACGTCTAAGACAACCCATCATCTGGCCTGGTAACCATTCTTATGCTGATGGTATTATTTTTTGATGGGCTCTTCCCTTCCTGTTGGATCTTCTGCCTAAGACCCCTTAGCATGGTGGATCTGGTAGCTATGGTGCTAAAGTAGGTTGCTACCTGTTTATGGTGCACATGTAACCTAGTAATGTCAAACTTGCGATGTGAACATATCAGATCTTTCTCTTCTTTACTTTTGGGGGTATGGGTTTCATATTTTTAGCTATTTTTTGAGTTATGAAATAAAATATGCCCTTAAAGAGGTTGTTTCAACTTAATTCCACGCCTCAGGCGGAGAACATCACAAACCATGGTTTGTGCCTCAAACCAAGATCATGTGAATAACCTCATTCCTAATGGACTGTGATAAAATAAAATAAAAAGATACGTGACTTCACTCTCTTTCAAAGATATAGATGATTCTTTTTGAACATGGACCCCTTACTTTGAGTCTAAGGGGTCTTATTTATAGTTATCATGGAGACAAACCTTCCATGATCTAGTGTTTTCCTAGGACTATTCAAGTTAAGTTACATAGACGAGTGTGGATAAGAAATACATGCTAACTTAGGAATTTAGTCATTCGTAGCCGTAGGTCTGAGTACGATAGGCTCTGATTAGAATTCCCAACCATAACTAGACGTCCGCATATAATAGGCTCTGAAAGGCATAGCATCAGAGGAGTACACTTACAACAGACCGTGTCATCCATCCTTGTAACGGTGTATCACTTGAATGATCTATCTTCAGGATACCTATAAATAAGAAGCTTAACCTTTAAGTTAAGGGTCCTAGGCCTTTGAGCCTTTTATAAAATCGTCTTTTTTATAATTTTTGTCTCTCTATTGTGTTTTAGCTTAGTAGTGAATTTATATCTATTTGAATGTAGTTGTTATCTTTTTTAGCAACTATACTTTAACGTCGATACAATAAGACGATAAATTCCACTTAATCAAAAATCACGTAGGGATTTCTTAAACCTAAATAGCTAGATTTGAGTATGGAGATTAGGGTAGAGCCTAGTCAAGAAATAAAAACCGACCCCAAAATCCTGTATCCATCCCACCTTACCCATCAAACCCAACAAATTTTCATGTCATGTTTAAAGCGTATATTGTCACCAAACACCCATATAAAGATAAAAAAAGCGCAAAACAAAGAATGACTACGCAAGTATGGATTACGGAAGATGTGCAAGATCCTACTAATCCACGACAGCCAGCAACACGGCGGGTAGCAGGAATAAAGATAGACGTCATTCTCGCAAGGAGAAGACGTTGATATTCCGGTATTAAGGAGGTACGTATCAAAGAACCATTGTATCAGTAAATCCGCGGACTACGAACGACAACAGGATAATCTAACTAACTGTCCCTAGAGCAACCCTCCAACAACAATCTCTCAATGTCCAGCTCGAAATAGGGTCAAATATCTTACTACGACGCGGTTCGGGATCAACGCTAAACTAGGAAAATAGATCCATTAGACCACAATAAATAACATTGAAATGCTCAACACTAAGCAACTTACCATCCGCAGAAATCTTTCTCTACTTCGCACAAAATCTGAGTAGCCGCCAAAAACGGGAACTATATTGTTCAGGACCCGCATGACTTTATGACAAATAAGAGCAAAATAGACGAACGAGTCTTGTTTTTTTTTTATTTTTATAAGAAATCGGTAAACCAGCACGGACCTACCCTAAAGTAACTAAAGTGGCATCTGGACTATGAATAAAGTTAAGAAGGACTTCATACGAAAGGTGTGGAACTTCTCTTTAAAAATGAAACCAAGTCAAATATATGGCTTATCTCTGCGATAAGAGAAGCAAATCATACCTTTTACTTCGGAGGTTCCTCCAGACGATGGGATGACTAGTTATGAGCAGAAGACCGCTTCTCTCCATCAATTTAAAATTTTATCCATTTCATCTGCAAGATAAACACCCCATGAGTCAGAATCACGGTTCTTTCCAAAATTTAGCGGGAAGAATAGGGAAAATAAAAGGAAACAAAAGGACCCCAAGCCTAAGGGTTCGTAACGGAAAAAAATGAAAAAATACTTGTAACAACTATCGAAGTAGAAAAGAATCCAAGATGGAGATTAGAATGTAGAAATTGAGCACACAAAAGACAGTTGAGAACAATCTCGAAAGACTCAAGAGACCAAAGATAATCATCAAGCATGAACATCTTTGCTATTTAAAGAGAAGATAAATAAAATAAAATTACCCCTCTCAGGGTTATCCAGAATCAGTGTAGCGATTGGTGAGACCATTGAAGTGCTAATACCAATAAATGAAGAAACAAGAATCCTTAAGAAGTCACAAAATCAGAATACATTAACATTAAAGGGCTCTTCCCTCCAAAATTTTCAAAATGGTAAAATTGGAAGAAAAACATTTGGTAGAATATGGATATTAAATACCTAGATTAGGCATTTAGTCATATATATAGCCGTAGGTCTGAGTACGATAGGCTCCATTTAGGAGTCCCAACCGTAACTAGATCATGTACATGCAATATAAATATTAACAACAATAAATTAAAGCTAACAGAAGCAAGATCATACACATGCATAAGTTAAAATAATTATCTAGAAAACTTAAAATTTTCATTTGAGTAAAATTATCCAAAACACAAGGAACAATTCAAATCAGGAAAACAAAATTTGTTCTGATCACAAACTCTGAGAATATTAGTGAAAATAAAACCCTCAGAATCACTTTAAACATTTAAGAATGAGTATCATTATCATTATCTTGTGAAAAATTGGAGGGACACATTTAATGACCTCTTGATCATTTTCATCATCTCCAGCTCCAGCGTTTTTAGCAATTTCTATAAGACCGGAACCTAGAGATATAACTATCAAGTACTAAATTGAGAAAAAAAAAACATGTTAAATAAAACAATAAGATTATTACTATAACTTCTTTTATCTTAACTAAGAACACAACTTTCTTATCCTTAGAAGATCGACTACTCCGATATTTCTAAGCAAATATAGAAGAAGAATTTTCTTGAGCTATGCAAGAAGCAAGATGACCTTTAACATACTCCATCACCCTCTGGGTAAAATCAAGATCCTTTTGAACAGACTCCATATCAACTTCACAAGTTTTGATAAAAGAGTGGGTATCCATGTTGTTAGAGCATTGATTGGTTGAACCCACCAAACATTGGTATGTCAAGTTTGGTTGTCAAGTTTAGTTCCAAAGCTCGAATCGCTTGAATAGATTACTAAAATCAACTTCGTATTGACTAGGAAAATAGAAATATTGAAACTCGCTCTAGTTACTCATGAAAAACTGAAGACATCATCCTTCAATTCGAGGTTAATAACTATAGACTTGACCTATTCCAGTTCTATTTATTGCTCTTACAAGTCTTTATTCATTGAAAAATAATATGGAAGGTTAAGTTTGTTACAATGACTTTAGTAGTGGTGACTTGGTCGGTATACTATGATGAAAGTATTAAAAGGAAAGATATACAATAGTTGTCTCGACAACTTAAATATATTGAGTTATTAAGTATAGTTTATCTACAGAATTTGTGTTTCAGCATTGTACTAATCGGTAAGTTGTTCTTATTTAGTGTGCTGAACTTCCGGGAGAATCCGTATATTAATAATTTTGTTAGAAAGCAATTTCAAAAATATAGTTTAAGAAAGTAGACTTGTGAAACTTGTTTCATAGTCGAAAAAAGGATTCCAGGACCGATCCTGACTATGTCTAACTTATTTTTTACATTTTTGATTTGTTTGTTATCTTCACAGGTTTCTGTAGACATCGAGATGTATATGAGTTAGATTGGGAATATTCATAAATGTCGACATAATATTTGAAACTCTAATATCTTATTTTTCAAGTATACTCCTGTAACAACACAAATTTTTTCTATTTTTCCTTCGAGCCCGAACTCATCCCATTTGAGTGGGAAGCTAGAATCGTGTAGTGTGCGCGTGTGGTACTAGTATCAGATATGTGTAGTTGTATGATTTCCCTAAACCCAATATGGGTGTCTTTAAATAAATAGATTACCCCTTAGTAGTATTAGGGTGCTTGGTTAGTAAAAACTATGGAAATCTCTAGAAATTTTCAAGCATGCTTGACACATGTTGGACATGAACAATTAAGGATAATTTTGTCTTTTTACAAAACCACTCTAATTTAAGATCCACACTTATTTTTACTGGTTGTGTCACTATTTTCCTATCCTTTCATTCAACAAACACCGATTCCATTTGCAAAACCAGTTAGAGTAAAAGTAGAAATTTTGGTTCAAATTCAAGCTCCATCACATTCTATATGTGACTAGAAGTTGTATTACGCAGAGGTAGGGGATTCTCACTTTTATTTCTATTTCATCTAATTTTTGATATTGTTTGGTTAATTTTGTTCTTAATGATTAATATTCTTTTGATCCAATGAAGAGTGTGTGTGCATGCATCTTAAACTCTTGTTTTAATAGTTTGATTGTGTAAAATTTCAGTTTGATGTTTTTTTCAAATAAATCAGGGTTGTTTCTTTGGGGGTTTTCTTCCAATCTTGTTTAAATTTTAAGTTGATAAAATGGTTTTACAGTAAACATCACGGGTTTCTAATTTATGAGTTTTATTTGCATAATTTTTAACCTAGGGTTTCTAATCATTTGAATTTGGGGATAACTTTGCTTTCCTTTCGGTGGATCATTCTTTTTCCTATTCTTCTATGTTGATTGGTTGAACTTCAAGTTTAGTAAAATTGGAAGTTCAAGGATTTGTTTATGAAAATTTCAACAACAAAAAAGAAAGAATCATGAGAATGTTTATGCCCTGTTTTGGCGAAGCTTTTTGACACAACTGTGAACCTTGATGATTTTGCCTATAATTTTTATAGTAAAGATGGATTTTTCTTGTTTTTAATGAGACCATATTTGTGAGTTCCGTTTTGTAACAAAGTCAATTATGAATTTTTGAGTAGCGAATGTTATAACTGAAAGATTCTGAAGACGTGTTTCTGCTATGCTTTTCACAAGATTTTTGAACCATTAATATACCTTATTACTTTTGACTATCATTTTTATGTTAAAAATGACTTACTCAGATTTCCAAAGAGAATAAATTTGTCAAACTCTATTGCCTAACGAATTTTGAATGAATTTTTGATTATAGACTATCAAAACTGAAATGTCCGAAGACGTGATTTTAGTCTTGTTTTATTTAGACTTTACGACACTCCTATGTACCTCATTACTGTTTTTATCATTTTTTTTGTTATAGAGGCTTTTCTCAGCTTTCCAACAAGACCAAATTTGATGGATATCATCACAAAAGGATTTTTTATGAATTTTTAAGTAAAGACTGTCAAATCTGAAATTTCCTGACAACGTATTCAAGTCCTGGTTTCTATGTGAACTTTTAACTCATCAATCCACCTTATTATTTTTTACTTATAATTTTTATGTGATGAAGGGATTCTTTCAGTTTCTATAGAGCTATAACTTACTGAATTTCATCGCCAAACGGAGCTGGTTTAAATTTTGGATTAAAAACACCCCAAATTAAATTTGCATGAACATTCATCTCAGACCTTATTTCCTACCATGCTATGATGTTCTTATTGTTTTAAATTCTCGTCTCTATCTTATGTCTTTCCTTAATGTATTTAAATGTCACTATCTTTATTTTTGCTGTTTTTATTTTAATTTTCAAGTGGCGTAACGGGAGGTTAACCTTGTTGTACGGGTCGAAATCCAACCCGTTAGAAGGGAAATCTCCCGGTCCGTCACAACTCCTTTGATACTCAAGGCAAGATCCTATAATATCTATTTTCAATATAATTTGTAGTATTGAAATTATATGTTTTCATTCCCAGATGTTTTTATATCTCTGGTAACTATGTTAATCAAGTGCATGGATGTGTGCTAGCTAATATTAGTTGTTATATTATGAGAGAAATCGATTATGAATTGGAAAATATTGGATCTTCGTTAATTTCGGAAGTATACATTTATTTAATATCTTAAGGATTTTCGAAATTGGTAGATCTTGTTTTTTAAACAATGCCTTGGTCGTAACATTATAAATAGTGAGTCATGTATTATTAAAAACTCATCCCAGAACACATCTTTGTCGTGTGGGAAAGCTAACTTGAAAGAGAGGGAGTAATCTAATTAGGTGAAATATCTTGTTTTACCTTTCGTTTGAAGTATTATTTGGGATCAAGAAGCCTCTAGTTTTATTTGGTTGAAGCCTATATTATTATTTAGTTTTCATTGATTACTTATTATGAGCTAACACGTGTACTTATCTTCGATATATCAAACTTGTTTATTATATGGTCATTCTCTTATGATATAAGGCCACTCAAGTTTGTTTGAAGATTTGACTATCATAGATCTAAGTGCTTTTGAATCTATGGGATATAATTAATGATCAATCAATGTTAACAGACTCTGTTTTGTGTATTTGATCAATAATGAAATCAAGTTTTTTTGTAGTAGTAGTTACTTTAAATATTAAAGAATTGAAGACTTTTCTTTTTGGTTTTGAACTTTGTAAGACTTTTTACGAGCTTGACTCTTTGGGATTAACAGGTTGTTTAGTATTATAAATATAAGACTTGTAGAAGATCAAAGAAACTGTCTAGCGACATTTATTTGCTTGGATAGAACTTTTTCATCATTGCCTTGGTTTGATCTTTGACCAAATGAGTTTATTAATATAAACTGAAGATCATTTACTCTACTTTATCACTGATCAAATGGATGATTTGGATAATTGATAATTGAGTTGGATATTGAATTATATTTAGTCATTTGATGTTTCGAGTTACCAACCAAAGGAGTTGAGTGCATAAGTTTTCACAGCGCGTGAAACATCTCAAGATAGTGGACTCTATCTCGGGTTTTATGTGCATTGGCCAGGTTGGTTGTATGCGCAGAGATTCTGAAGGAACTGAGTAACTAGGGGAAGTTTACTTGGTCTCAACAATATGAAGTTGCGGTAGTCAATATGTATAGCAGATTAATTCTGAGAATATTCAAAACGGGACTAGGTCTCGGGATTTTTCTGCCAACCAGTTTTCCTCTTTAATTATTTTTTTTGTGTGTGTTGTATGATTGCTTTACTTTCCTTATTATAATTGTCATAATTGTAATTAAGTAATCGTACTTGTACATTAATCATATCTTGGTAAAGATCCAATAGTTAACTTTAACTATTAGTAAGATCACCTTGTTGAAATAATCGTGAGGTCATTATTATTACGATAAGATCATATAAGGTGACTTTTCATAGGTTGATATCGAAAAGATTGTGGTGTACTTTGTACCATCGTCGTTTCGATTGGTATCAAAGTAACACGAAGAGCCACATTCTTTATATTGTTAAGCATTATTGTGAAAATAAATGACACTTGCACAGGGAATGCAGATTTCATAAGATTCAAGTTGATTTTGCTTTTATCTCAAACAAAGTGGCTAAGACTGCTCACCTTATTCGCTCAGGTCATTATTGTCCAAAGCTTAGGCAAAATAATTATTACAATGATAATTCAAGGTTTGTTTATCAACGGTCAACATAGTTCTATCAAAATCATCATAATAATAGAAAGATAAATAACTTTTTTTAAAGAAAAGACAAGATCTGATGTTTTAAAATTGAGAAAGGTTGGATCACAAGTTATCCAAAAGGCCAGTCGTCTGAACTGTCACTCAGCAGATTCTGCAAGGAGGATGGGAAAAAATGGTAGGAAGAAAATATCAGTTGTTGCGAAGCCCATACAAATGGATCTCGAAGGTATCCATAAAAGCACCCAAGGAGAGATCAGTAGTCTATCACAAGAATGAAACTTAAGTGATAAATGTTGGTAACATTGATTATGAGATTCACATTGATAGAATCAAGAAATATCCCATGTCTTCTGAAGCCTCTTGTACCAACATATGTCATGATAATGACTTTTTTCTTCACAAATCAAGGACGAAAAACAAGAGAAAGAAAAAGAGTAACCAAACCAAGCAAGAAGTAAAGAATGATGATGGTTCTGTCCTAATCACCCGTGACGAACAAGACGAGGCGCACCTCAACATACCTTAGTTGTGTTAAATTGCACCCTAACCTTTCATGCTCAATCATATGACCATGTGAGGAAGCATATGAAATAAAGCACATGATCTCTCGATCATTGTATGACTCTTTGACATCTTTGAAGAGAATTTTTTTCTTCTATATTCATCCCTTCTTTATCCATAATTGACCAATTAATAGAAAAAGATAATATGAGATTGTGATGTTAATGTCTATAGATCATATATGTGTATCTCTTGAATAAAGGTTTAAAACGATCCAAGAATCACTCGATTCAGAGACTGTATGAGAAATCTATATACAAAACAGTTTCTGGGGCTAATCTGACCTTGGGATCGGGATTGGGATCGGTTCTAGAACTGTTCCTAGATTTGGGATTGTAACCATTATAGGTCCTGAATCCTCATGAGGAAGTGTAAAACTATTTTACTCATAACTTCTTCGTCCGAGCTCGAAATGACCCCATTTTTTTGTGTTGGCCTCGTCTTTTCATTTTATATATGATAGTAGGGCTGTCAATGGGTACCCATTACCCGGAACCGGATCCGGGTGTATCGGGTCCGGGTCCTAGGATTGGACCCATAGTAATATTAGTACCCGACGGGTAGAACTATTATGAATCGATAAGCTTTCGGGGTCCTAACGGGTATAACCCGCCGGGTGCCAGGGGGTATCGGCTATCCGAATATATATTGTTTTTTTGCTAATTTTATTTAAATTTTTAAGGTTTTGCCTAGTTTTACTTGGACTTTTTCATTTTTTTCTTATAGTTAATTTTTAATTAGAACATTTATATAGATATAACAATAACTTCATATAAAAATTTATAAGATTCAATCCAACCTTAAGAAGATAAAATAAATTTATCAAGAGAAGTAATTGATTTTCATAGACCCGTTAACTACCCGGACCCGACGGTATTTAGTTTTTTAATCGGGTCCGATTTCGAGTCCACTAAATTAGAAACCGGATCCGAAACCGTTAGGACCCGGACCCGCCTTTTTTAATCAGCTCATGTTCCGTATCAAGTGGTACCCAGGAGGAACCCCATTGACAACCCTATATGATAGAGGTGATTGCAATACTTGATTCTATATTGAATTTTCTAATGTATTACATTTAAGTTTGTGAAATAAACCATAGTGTTTCGGTCTTATACATTGGCTTACTTTCTTATGCTTAGTGATTTTTGAGTATAGATAATCTTCGGACTATATCCTTGTGATTTCTATTTCAAGATCATAAGAAAGTTGTAATGGTTTATCTCGAATGTGAGTCACATATACTAATATTCGTTAATGTCAGTAAGTGAATATTTTGGTATACATATGAGTGCTTTTGGTTTTAGTTTGTATCATTTTCATATGGTGACTAAAATCATATTTTTGACATTTATCTAGTAAATGTTGCGTTGTGTCGTTCTCTTTGCTGCAAGGAATAACAAACACATGGGGAGAGTTCTATTTTGAACTTGTGCTTAATGATATATCTTTATGGGGAGTGTGGCTGTGGAAATTGAGGGAATAATTATTTCTGATAATTACTTTCCTGGTAAGTAACTAGATGGATTTCGATCTTAGTTAGGCTTATCGAACCTAGGGAAGCATTACTCTGGTTAATCATTTTCCTGATGGGGAACTAAGTTAATTCTGAGCTTAGTAGGCTCATCGAAGTTAGGGATTATCACTTTCAGTAATCATATTCCTGATAAATAACTAAGTTAATTCTGATCTTAGAAGGCTTATAAAACCAAGGGAGAGTTACTTCGGGTAAATGCCTTCCTAATAAGAATCCAAGTTAATTCTGATCTTAACGAGCTTATCATAGGTGGTATCTTAGAACTGTGGATTTTGTCTTAGATTATTATTGATTGCATCGAGTTCTTATGAACTTGTAAAATTCTTTCAGAATATTTGTTGTACTGTTATTCGAACCTTTGTCATTTTTTATGTGACAAAAAGGGGAAGAAATATATGGAGTATAAATGATTCCAATCACTTGAAAAAGAACAGATGTGTTGCAAAAAGTATATATCTAACAAAAAATATATTGATTAAGGGGGATAAGCATATCATGTTGGTAGTATTCACATATAATATAATAAAATAACAATAACTTTGCTTGTTATTTAGATGCTTCAACATCGACACCTATTTTGAATATTCGCAGGTTTGATTGGCTTTTCAAACTAGGATTAAGCATATGAAGAGATAATTCAGATATTGTTATGTTATGTAATTTTTATATTAATTGTTGTATTATCCATATGTAAAGATTTTTATCACTACAATTGACAAAGGGGGAGATTGTTAGAAGCAAGAGCGCTCAGTTGAACCCACCAAGCGTTGGTATGTCAAGTTTGGTTGTCAAGTTTAGTTCCAAAACTCGGAGTCGCTTAAGTAGATTACTAAAGTTAACTTTATTAGGTTAGACTAAGAACATATAAACGTTGTGACTAGCTCTATTTACTCATGAAGACATGAAGATGTATCGAAGAAAAAATGAAGTTATCATCCTTCAGTTTGAGGTTAGTAGCTATAGACTTGACTTATTCCATTTTTATATGTTGTTCATGCATGTCTTTATTCATTGAAAACATAACATATGAAGTTAAGTTTTTTATAATGACTTAAGTATTGGTGACTTTCCCACTATACATTGATTAAAGTATCAAAAGGAAAGACATGCAATAGTTGCTTCGACAACTTAAGCATATGGAGTTACAAAGTATAGTTTATTTACGGATTTCGTGTTTACGACATTGCACTAATTAGTACCTTACTATTATTTGGTTTGTTGAACTTTTTGGTGAATCCTTACCTTAATAATTATGTTAAAAAGCAATTTCAGAAACATAGTTTGAGGAAGTAGACTTGTGAAACTTGTTTTAGTCAAAAAAAGGATTCATGGCCGATCATGACTATATCTAACTTGTTTTGTATATTTTAGATTTGTCTGTTATCTTCTAAGGTTTCTGCATATATCGAGATTTACATGAGCTAGATAGGGAATGTTTATAAATGTCGACATAATGTTTGAACATGTGCTTAACTCTCATGTCTTATTGTTCAAGTATACTCCTTTGATACTTAATGCAAGATCCTACAATATAGATTTTCCATATCATTTATGGTATCGAAATTATATATTTTTCATTTCCAGAGGTTTGTATATCTCTAGTAACTAAGTTAGTCAAGTACATGGATACGTGTTAGCTAATTTTAATTGTCATACTATGACATAAATCAATCAAGAGTTAAAAAATCTTAGATATTTGCTAATTTCGAAAATTTACATTTATTACATATCTTAAGTATTTTCGATATTGGTAGATCTTGTTTTCCAAACAATGCATTGGTCATACCATTGTTTTAAAAATAAACTAAACAACTTCAAATCATTATATCTTTTAAATACAAATCGGATTTTTATAAAACTTATATATTTGGAAAGATCTTTGAATTATATACACAAAGAATATAAATAAAATATTAAAAATTTATCTTTAATTTTATTTCTAATTATTTTCAAATTTCATGGTGAACTTCAAGGTTGTTCAGAGCTTCAAGCATTCTTTCCTAAGAGGATTAAACTCAGCATCCAATAGCTTTTTTACGCCTTCAACACAAGATCACTTAGTTCTAGCATTGATCAGCTGAAAAGGAAATCTTTTGAAATTTTAAAAATGGAAATGCGGTAGTAAATGAATATTAGTTAGAAATTGATAAATGGGTAGTAGAAAAACTATGTTAAAATCACCTCAACACACTTCACGGCGAGATCTTGCTCAGCTTGAGGAAACCTAGCAGCATTGACAAAAAAATGTCAACAAAAAGGGGAATATTCAAAAAATACTTCCAAAGCATATTTATTATCCTTGACCAGAATGTTTTGGTTAGCGTAAACAGTCCAAAATTCACTAGACCTAGAAGCAAAAGTTGATTTCTTAGCAGCTAAAACTTATCTAATCTTCTACTGAGTTGAAGAAGAGCCATCTGGTAGATCCAACTTCCTTGTAGCATCTAAAAAAGTGGAAGGAGTAAGCCTATATGCTAAATTTTAACTCCAATACCATCATTATCTAAATTGTTGCAAAAAAAAGAAAAAAATTTCTTGGTAGGAGTATTAGAAAAAGGCCTTAAATTAATTTCTCGAAATGAGTGCCTCTAAATTGTGTAGTTTGAATCATTCTAGTAAAATTTTAAGGATGATTTTTTAGGTTCGGGGAATCATGAAAAGAATAATTTGATCTTTGATACCATCATGAAAGAAGATGATCTTATGAAAAGCGAAAATATTAAGCATAGTAGTGCTAAGATAAAACAAGAAAAATTGGAAGTAAATTAACGATTAACAAAGAAAGATATAAATAGAAGAAGCTAAAAGCTGAAGGTTGAATGACTTACTGGAAACATACTCTGACTTGAAACGAGTTCTTAGCCTAGGTTAACCATGCTTGGGTGCGCTGCTTAATTCCCAGTTTTCAGAGATGATTAATTGATACTTTTCATTGTCTTTAGTATACCATCGATACCTTTAATCATAAGGGAATTGGAATGCTCTAAATCAACAGATGTTTTTGAAATCTTTACAAGTAATAAGCTTCATCATAAAGTTTGGAAGATTCTTGCATATATACCTTTGACGAAGGGTTTGAGTTGAAATTTTAACTTCTTTGGAAGGATCATGATTAAACAACAACATTTTCTTCATGTAACTATAAAGATTGGATTCCATCTCATCTGGGGCACAATCAACAAGCATAGTCTATTCTTGAACAAGAGGAGGAATGGGATGTGTGAATACCAAATCTCTACCTTAAACGTGTCAAAATTCCAACATGGGAAGATCAGGTTATGATAAAATGAGAAGTACCAAATCAAGACCTAATAGACAATCTCATATCTCAACAAAGATCAACGGTTGGAATAAATTTAGACAACTATTATTTAAGATATGACAGGTGGTACAGAACTGACACCCTTACTACATGACAGATACGTCTCAATCATGCACGTTGTGAGACAAAAGATTCAAAGCATGACACAAAAGAGTCAAAGCATGACACACCGTTTCGAGAAACCATGTGCCGAACATGCAATAACATGGAAAAGATTGTATGGTCCACAACTCTACATGACCGCACCATATTCATGAAAAAGCTAACGTGGAATAATTTTATTGGATAAAACAAGAAGGGAGACTGCAACAAGGATGCGATTCACCCATCATGAAATCAAATGAGACAAGAAAGACCCGCATCATACCCTGCAGAATATATAAAAAGTATACGGAACAAGCATCATACCAGAATAAGAACAAATAGCTGGAAAGAAAATTTAGTGGAACCCTTGTGAAATCTTATACATACCAGACTCAAGGACAGAGAAAGAGGTCGGAAAAATATTGAAAGAGAATAAGGACTAAGAGAATTGGATTAGTTAAAAACAAATGGAATGCGTTGCTTAATTTTTTTTTTATCATATGTAATTTCAATCTTAAATAAACAATCGTTTTATCATTGTTCGAATCTTATTTACAATGTCTTTTACATAATAAATTCATTTGGTTGTGTTACTAGATTTTTAGTAATCACAATTTGGTGCTAGAAACAGGGATAGGGTAAAGAATTTATTCTACCTGTTCCTAATTTGTTAATTTTTAAGCTTTTCATACAGTTATCTCGATCTGATTTTCATGAAGAAAACCCCTTATTTTCCTATTTTCTTAAGGAATTTATTCCACCTAATGTTATAAAAACTTTTTTCCATTGATTGATACTTTAAAATTTCTACAATATGGATCTTAGAACTATTTGATATTTATATTTAATCTGATCAATTAATTGTTGATTTAAAATTTTCTGATCAAATTTTTAATATCAGAATTTTCGATATAGAAAACTAGATTTTTTCTCTTGATAAAATATTGATTTGAATCGAATTCAATTTTTTAGAGTTATACACTGATTTCAAATGAATTTGCATTTAAATTGGATTTTACATCATTCATATCATTTCATATGCACATATTACAAATGTTATATTTCCTGAATCATTGATTTTACCTGATTAGATTGAAAATAAAGATGGAAAAATCGAAAGAAATAATCAACAATCAGAATATCAACAAAGAAATTCCTACAATATCAAGAGTATTAACACGAAGTCAAACAGAAAAAATTTGTTTAGCAGCTAAGATGGTAAACGAAAAATCGAATGACGAGGTTGAACAAAATAACATCCAAAAGGAGATTGAAGAAATAGAAATAGCTATAAATAACACAATTTAGGAACAAGCAAGAATTAATAAAGAATCATCTGTTATAGCAACAAACGCTGTAAGAAATCTGGTCAATCAAACTGTAGAGTCTGCAAGAAATATTGTTGATCAAGAAGACATAGAAATTAAAGAGGAAATTGTAGAAGAACCACAAGGACTGGAACCCCTGTACGGGATACCACAGAGTAGAAGTAAAGATACTGAAGTTGCGGTCGTTATTCCGATACAAACAAAAGAACCGAGAAATGATAATCAATTTCAAGGGACAAATAGAGGGAAAAAAGTACAAATACCACTGGATAAAATAATAGAAACGAACATCCCTACTGGTCAACCAATCGACAATAACAAGACAACACAACAACCACATGAGGAAGCACCTCATAATAGAATTGATCCTTTTACTCAATTATTCGGAGAATTTGATGAAATACGTAAAATTCAAAAGTCTTATGCAGAGACAATCACTCTTCTAGTACAGTAAAATCAAATACTCAGGGATAAAGTTATACATGATGCTGAAATACCAATTTCAAAACTACATAAACAAGAAGTGATTCTAAAAGACCCACAAAAATTTAATCGGGAATTAACATAGATCAAAGAATAATGATAGTTGAACCAATTGATGATACATATGATCGTCCGAGTTAGAATAGACAGAACCAGATGTATGAACAAGATAAACCAGATTATTATGATTTTGAACAAAGACACTGCAAGATAAAAGGTGGAATAAATATTTTGAGGATTTAGAGGAAATAAAATAAGAAATAAAATCATTAAAACCAAACAAGAAGGCGGACGTCTAGATGAAGTATTTAAAGAATCTAATAGAACACTACTTGCACCACATCTCGCATTTGCAGTCATCCCACCAAAGTGTACTTTCCCCAATTTTATGTGTTATGACGGGACTAAAGATCCCGCAGCTCATTTAAAATATTACAATCGAAATATGGCCCACTGGGAGAAGGACGATGTCATAAGTGCATATATTTCCCCTCTAGTTTAAAAGGATCCGCATTAACTTGGTTTGATAATTTACCAGAAGGAACAATACAATCATATACACAATTGGCCCGTAAATTTCTGGAAACATACATGTACAACAAACCTGCGAATATTGGAATGGATAAATTATTTGCTCTTGTATCATGGTCCGAAGAAACTATTCGGGATTATACTGATCGCTGGCAATCAATCTATCAAGCTAAATACAATATCAGTCTAGATATCACTATCAATTGTTATAAATGGGGAATATCAGACCGCATGAGCCCGCTCTTTATAGATATTCACGGTGCAAATCCAAAGACTGAAGGAGAATTGAGAGTGATTATTGAGAAACATGCAAGACTTCAAGATATACAAAGACTGAATCCAAGAACAATTTCTCAAAATCAGAAAACCACACACAGAACTAGTTCTGCTGAACCAACATCAAGCTCTAGAAAACAAGTTGCGGACAAAACTTCTTCTAATGATTCCAAGCGGGGCAGATTAAAAGGTGAAAAAAAATTCAACAAACAATTCGAAGATCAGTTTTTACTAAACTCAATGCTGGGTATTCTCAGATTCTAAATCCAATTAAGAATAGACATGATTTTGAATGCCCATGGTCCAAAGGAACGCAACCACCGCACACAGAAAATTCCAAAGACTACTGTGAATATCATTGTTTTTACGGTCATGCTACAAATAAATATAGAAACCTGAAGATACAAGTTCAAAAATTAATTGATAGGGGAGAATTTAAAGAGTTTCTTCATCTACCAGACCCACCAGCAAGACCGTGTTTAAATAAGATTATAAATATTCCGAGAATAGTCGAACTATCAATACAATTTCCCACACAGAATTAAGCCAACTATCTATGAATGGAGCAATTGATAGAAGACTACGAAAAGAGTGATGACCATGAAATTTTCAAAATTGCGGGTAGAATCGTAGAAACATGGGAAGATTGGATGGCCGCACAATTAACCTTTTCAACAAGTGAAGTTGATCAACAAGTTGAAACACACAATGATCCATTAGTACTCACTTTACCAATGTATGGGTTGAATGTAAAAAAAGTTCTAATGGATGGGGGAAGTTCACTTTATGTGTTGTTTTCTGACACATTTCAAAGAATGGGGCTCAAGGATGATGAACTCACACCTTCATGCTACATCATTTATGGATTCAATGGAATAACTTCAAAACCAAAAAGAGAAATTTAACTTGAAGTCATGGAAGGACCAATAAACATCCTTACCAGATTCAGTGTAGCAGGCACCATTCCTATATATTGCAATTATTGGAAGACATTGGGTTCATCGTTTGAAAGGACTAACAACAACTTATCATCAGTATTTGCGGTTTCCAACACCGTAGGGAGAAATGGAAATTAAATGAGATTAAAATACGACATGAGTCTGCGTTCTCACAAAAACACAGATGAATGAGGAACGCACTCTGACACAGCAAAAAAGAAAGAAACAACAAAAAATCAAAGCCAAGGAAGATGTAATTAACCAATACATGACCGAAATCGTGGGAAAAAATTATCAAATATAACAAATATGGATTTCAAATCAAAAAAAGATGCACCAAAGGTTGGAACAAGTGACAGCATACCCGAATAACAATTAAAGGGAGCTCCCTCATTTTTAGGAGCCCCCAAACCTACTTTTTCAGCAGTTGAGGAAACCAAAAATGTCAATATAGGAACAGAAGAATCCCCAAAAATGATCAAGATTGGATCTTTAATGGAATCAGAATGGGAACATGATTTGTTTAATCTACTCAAAGAATATGTTGACATTTTTGCTTGGAGAATGGGAGATATGCTAGGCATTGATCCAAGTATTGTTCGTCATGAATTACGTATACATTTAGGCACGACCCTATTTCGGCAACGCATACGCAAGGTAGCTCCGGAATATCATCTACCAGTTGAAAAGGATCTCAAAAAACTTTTGGATGCGAAATTTATTCGAGAAGTGAGGTACCCAACTTGGATATCGAACATGATGATTGTACCAAAAAAAAAATGGAGGAGTATGAATTTGTATAGACTTCACCAATTTAAACAAGGCATGTCCGAAAGATAGTTATCCTCTCCCCAGCATTGATCAATTAGTGGATGCAATTGAAGGACATGAGGCTTTATCTTTTATGGATGGACATTCAAGGTACAATCAAATTTCCTTAGCTGAAGAAGATCAAGAACATACTGTATTCTTTACCCCACATGGCTTATATTGTTATACCAGAATGGAATTTGGACTAAAGAATGCGGGGGCAACATACCAGCGACTTGTTGATGCAATTTTCAAACCATGGATATGCCGCACACTGGAGGTTTATGTAGATGATATGCTTGTAAAAGTTAAATTTTCAAAAGATCATCTAGAAGATTTAAAATAAATTTTCGGAGTTCTGCGCAAATACAAAATGAAGGTCAACCCGGATAAATGCATTTTTGGAATTACATCAGGAAATTTTTTGGGATACTTGGTCACTAAGAATGGAATTGAAGTTGATCCGGCCAAAATATAAGCAACTGTTAATATGCATTCTCCGAAGAATGTCAAAGAAGTACAGAAATTGAGTGGTTGCTTAGCTCCACTTAATAGATTCATTGCAAGATCTTCCGAAAAATGTAAACTATTTTTTGACACTTTAAAGAAGAGGAGCAAATTTGAATGGAATAAAAACTATGAGCAATCCTTTCAAAACATCAAATCTTATCTCGCAACATTACCAACATTAAAAAAACCAGAGCCAGAAGAGGTATTAGCTTTATACATAGCTGCAACAGAAGATGTTGTAAGTGTGGTATTGGTAAGAACAAATGAGAAAGTGGAAAAACCAGTGTATTACATCAGCAAAACTCTTAACTCTGCTTAAAGGAATTACATCAAAATTGAGCAACTGGTACTAGCATTAGTTTTGCCACACAAAAAATGCATACCTATTTTTTAACACATTATGTTCTAGTGCCAAGTAAAGCTCCATTAGAATATGTATTGAAGAATGTGGGAAAAGTAGGAAGAATAGCAAAGTGGAACACATAGTTAGAGCAATTCCACATCTTATTTGAAATACAAACCGCACAAAAATCACAAATTCTAGCAGATTTCCTTGTGGATTTGCCATTAAACGATGGATCTGAAATTCAAAGTTCCTAGGGGAAGAAGAGGATGCTGATGATGAATCGCAAGATATTTTAAATTCTGTTAATTCCTGCAGATGGGAAGTGTTCGTTGATGGGGCACCAAATGAAGAACGAGCTGGAATAAAAATTATAATCACAACTCCTACTGGAGATCGAATGGTGCATGCATTTCGTTTGGAATTTAGAGAGCATACAAATAGCATGGTGGAATATGAAGTTATAGTTCATGCTCTTAAACTCATCATCGAACTGGGAATAAGTGATGCTCGACTTACGAGTGACTCACAATTGGTGATTCGACAAGTTGAATTAAAATATCAAGCATTTGATGAAGATTTGATAGAATGCAAGAATCTTGTTCAACAATTAGCATCTTAAGTCTCGAATAAGACTTTTCTACATTTATCTAGAGAGAAAAATCATCATGCTGATGCCTTAGCGTATATTTATTCAATGTTAAAAGATCAGAACACGTCAACAATTAAAATTGGACGCATATATGAACCGTCAATTAAAATACAATCAGTCGAAAATTTGGAAGAGGAAGTAGACGAAGACCTTGAAGATGAAGCTATTAAAGATGATTCAAATTTTCCACATAGATCAGAAGATGAATCATTATATGAAGAAGATTAGAGACTCCCATTATATCAGTACTTGCAAAATGGAATATTACCCGCAAACACGAAAGATGCAAGGAAAATTCAATCAAAGTCTGTAAACTATCAGTTGCGGGATAAAATTTTATACCGTAAATCTTTTTTGGGACCATTACTTCGATGTATATCAAAAAGTGAAGGA
>JAJJMC010010584.1:3198334-3294548 GCA_023531435.1 Papaver californicum
GAAGGCGCTCACTTGCACTAAAAACAATAATGCAAGGGTATTACTGGACATTCATGAATAAAGATGCATCTAATCTCGTAAGGAGATGTGAAGAATGTCAACGCTTTGCTAAAAGAATCAAAGCTCCTGCAACAGAACTCAATTATGTATTAATCCCATGGTCATTTTCAAAGTTGGGAGTAGATATAGTTGGACCATTAGTGAAAGACACACAAAAAAGAAAATATTTGAGCAATTGATTATTTCACTAAATGGGTCGAAGCAAAGGCTCTAGCTCGGATCAGAGATACTGATGTCTTTAAGTTCTTGTTCGAAGATATAATTTGTAGATTTGGAATCCCGGTGGCTATAGTCTTTGATAATGGACAACAATTACAAGGAAAAAAAATATCGATATGCTTTTTGAAGCATTTAATATTCAAAAGAATAAGTCCACTCCTATTTACCCCCAAAGTAATGGCCAAGCTGAAGCAATAAATAAGACAATTGCTATGCATTTGAAAAGACTTTAGATGGACATCATAAAAGATGGTGTGAACAACTTCACAATACTTTATGGGCTTATCGTACAACAAGAAAAGAAGCAACTGGCGAATCACCATTCCTTCTTACTTACGGAGCAGAAGCAGTTATTCCCACAAAAATAATTTTGCCAACTACAAAGACAGAAGCTTGGGAAAAGAATTTGAATATAGATTTAATGCTTGAAAAATTGGATGATTTAGAAGAAAGAAGAGAAAATGCGCTTCAAAAAGTGGAAATTATCAAAGAAGATTGGCCAAAGAATACAACAAGAAAGTAAAGTTGCGAAACTTTGTTGAAGGACAATATGTGCTATGTCAAAAATCCCAGAATATCAAAGAGATAAAAAGGAAAATAAATTTGCACCTACATGGGGAGGACCTTACATCATTCAAGATATTACGGGACAAGGCTCATACCATCTGCGGAATATGAATGAAGAAGTATTGCGGCATCCATGGAATGCACAATACCTTAAACCATATTGTCCATAAGAAAAATAAAGATGGATCATGCAATAACAATTTCAGTATCATGAGAATGTGCTAACCCATCACAAGGATTCATACTAGGTAAAGCATGACAAATGCTATCTTTATAGAAAATCCATGTAGATGTCTATGGGTGTATGACCAACGGATATTTCGTAAGTAAGATATGCCTAACATGACATTTTACTTATTGTGAAAATAGGTACAATCATTCCCTGAACGTACTGCTTTCGAAACTGGGAACGCATTATTAAGTTTCTTTTGGCCAAGGTGAAGTTTATCATGTGACTGTGCCCTCAAAGGTAACTCAAGGTATACTTTTCACCTTATGGTTTCTCAATTCATACACTCATTACGAAATTCAATTAAATGCATATATTTCTGATATTAAAACACACTACTAATATATCTATATATTCAAATGTATTACAGGTGCTACATTGTACAAATAAACAAAAAACCTACATGCGTTCCAAAGATAAAAAAAACTGTTGAGGGGAAGAAGAATCAACATTTTGGGAAGGATGCTTAGGAGTTTCTTTACGACCATACTCCTTGGTAAATCCATCTGCCTTTACTCTATCTTGAGTATTATTTATTGCCTTTGCTACCCCAATACGAGCTTCAATCTTTAACCAAGAGATTTTAGCACGCGCAGTCTCAAGCTTCTGCTTCAATGCACTCACTTCCCCTGCAGATTCTTTAGCATGCACATCTAATGATTTAGCTTGCGCTTCCCTATAATTTTTTCTCCCTTGCTCAACAGGCAGATCACGTACAACATTATCAGCTCTCGAAGCCTCAAGCTTCAATTTCCCTTATGCATCTTCATCTCTAGTGGTTAACAGATCAAGCTGACATTGTACTTCATCCGCTTTGATAGTGGAAAGCTTTAATTGTCCCTCAGATCCCTCTGATTTAGTAACCGCAAGTTGAAGTTGTCCCTCAACTTCTTTAACTCTAGCATTTGCAGTTCTGAGTTCTCCTTCAACTTTTTCAACTCTTAAAGTTGTGTTCTTGAGCCTTTCCTCGAAGCCTGTAATATAATGTAAAAAAATAGATTAAGTAATGTAAGAAATTGTATCAAACCGTAATTATGCAATATAATAAGATACCTCTTGCGAGGGATTCATAATCTTCTAGTTCATGAATTATTGCCTCTCGAGCATCATCAAGGGAATCAAATTCATTTGAGAGTTTTTGATAGTTGTCAGTAAGACGATAAAAATCTTGACGACATCGATCCAACTCTACATGTTTCGATGAATCTTCATGCCATAATATATTTATTTTATTTGTAAGATTTTACATTCTTTTTTGTAAACGATAAATGTCAGTCTCACACAATCAAATAATTTCTGACAATCTAGAAATTTCAGATCGAGCCTCTACTAGTGCATTTCCCTTAGCATGAGCATCAGCTACCGCGTCATCTCTATCTTTAATGAGTCGAGCAACATAAGACGAATGTTGAGAATCATGGAATGACCCGGTAGTAGAAAATTCTGTAAGAATATTTTTGCGTTCCCCACAAAGCCTACGGGTCTCATCTTCCAATCTTTCTGTTCACGCACGCGACTCAGTAATACTATCTTTAGTCCACGAGAGAGCAACATTATATTCTTTTTTCTTACTGGAGACTCTCCACATATAATAAACAATACTTCAAATCTGATTCTTCATATATGGAATTTGCACGATTCAACTTGTCAACCAACTTGTTACATCTTTCCTTGAACTCCACATTCTCTTTATTGATTTTAATCACATGATCCGTAAGACCTTTATCTCTATTATGCATCATATTTATAAGATATGAACCGTTTGCTGACCCCGTAAAGTATGATTTAGAGATAAATAATAATCAATTGAAGTAAGTAAACAAGAGAAAATGAATAAACCTTGGTTCTGAAGATCCAATAATTGATGACGAAGAATCTCATTGTCCCGCTTCAGTTCTTTTATATTTTGTACTGCAACATTTTTCTGTAGCAACTCTGCCTGCAAGCTAGAATTTTCTTCTTCAGCCTTGATCAATTCTGCTTCTACTTGCCTATACTTTATCTCCATCTTTATTGATCGACCCATGAAGAAATTGTATGCAACATACACAACATTTTGTCCACGAGCAAACTACAATTTTCTGTATAATTAGTCAAAAAAAAAATATAACTGCAATGCTGAGGGAAAGAATATGCTCCACCATCCGCGAGAGCGATTAAATGCGCAAAAGAAGAAGGAAAATCAATATCAAAAGAAGCGCGGCCAGGATTGCCTTAATCTTTTTTCCAAGCTTATTTCACCGATTCATAAGAGGAAGATCGCATATGTTCACGCAAAGATGCAACCGCAGTAGAGTCGTTGTCTACGGGTTAAAAATTATATGCAACAGACAACAAATCCTTAGACATGAACCAAGACGAAAAGCCTCTTCTTAACCATCAACAAGCTTTTCATCTTCCACTCTTCCTTTTCCCTTACCATTATATGAAGTGCCCTTATTGCCACTTTTATTGGTAGTATCAGTGACAGCTACACCCCTATCACTACCTTCATTAGTAGTAACAGTAGTAGTTATTTCAGGTTCTTCTTTATCAGACGAACCTCCCTTCTCACTAACAAAATGCAAATGTAATCTTCTTCGTATAAAGGAGGTGAAAATTAAGGAGGAACAAATGAAAACTGAGAAGTAGATACACCAATACCCATGCTATATTTTAAGGATATAGATTGATCCACTAATTCATTAATTCTAATTTATCCCGCATCAACAGAAGAATCCGTGGGACCAACAGATTGATCCTCACGACCCTCATGGGTACCTACGGGTTCAGAACCTATGGGCTCAATAAAAATATCTCGCTCCTGGTTTGTTGATTGAAGCAGAACATTTTGTTCCTCATCACCTTTCTCAAATTCATCATTATCAGAGCTAAGACCTTCATTTATTTCAATATTTTGTAAAGAGGAACTAGTTGTATCAAGGATTTCCCCTTCCTCCCGCTGTGTATAAGTACGAGACATATTCTTGGTCCTTTTATGACCCTATCAACATCCAATTGATAAGAAGACAATTCGATAAATAAAATTCAGATATATTTTTTAAAATTCATTTAAATAATTAATACCTTTCTTCCAATAACAATAGCCTTTTGTTTATTGCCTGCATCACTTTCAGAATCTTCTTCCACTCAACGTTATATGAGACAACAACAACTTAAGTATTTTTTAAAGACGAGAGTTAAATATGAGAACTAAATATTAGAATCATACGTACTCTTTCATCATAATTGAAAGAAAAACAATCAAAGTGTAACTGCCCGGGACAATAAATATGCAGACCAGAAGTATGGTTGCAAACCACAATATCTTGTACAAAACGATAAATCCAGGGACCTTTGATTACCAAAGGAGTACGGTACCACCTGAACCATTATCATCACGAATTTTTTCCTTCGAGGTTGTTGCTTTCCAGGAATAACTTTCAACTCGGAATTATCAATTTCCCAAAGCAAGCGAAAACCTTCACCACCTCTTCGGCCCGGAAAAGTACTTCATTTCTTATAATTCTTCCCAGTCATAGCATCAGCATAAGTAGCATGGAAATTTTCTACAGTATAGTACTTACGTTCCATAGGATTGGGAACATAACTTTTGAGATTCGTTTCCCCCTTGCTGCGCTTATGGCATTCATTTAATACACGCCACCAATTTCCATTGTACTGAGCAATGAAACGACCCGTATAATGATCATCCACTTTACTACGACCCGAAAGAACTTCGTACTGAAATGAATCTCCAATCTTGTATAAAGGAAGCTCGAAACCTGCATCCAATGCGCCCGCAACTATCAACAATTTATCCGTACTATATGGGAATATCCTTATCATATCAAGCGTTATTTCATCACCATCAGCGCGCTCATAAAAATAAACTTTGAAATCATTCAGATTGTGTTTTATCTTAAACTCATTAAGATCCTCAAATCTGAAGCTTAAATTATCACTGGCCCACTTGTTCCTATGAGAAGAAGTTTTCTTGGTGCAGTAGTAACTGTACTTGAAATATTCGATAAAGCTTGCGCGGGATGAATAACATTAAGGGGCTGAGGAACCAAATTTTCCTCCTGCCTTTGGTTTTTCCGAAAAATATCGAGATGTTTTCTTCTCCAAAGACTGCTTACTTTGGTGCGGTACATATTTAGACGCACTACTATCTTTTTTTTCTGACATGATGAATTCTATCTACAAACAATCAACAAGGGCAAAGAAAATTAATAACAGATTCATCTTGATGGGGAAAATCAAGAATATATAAAAGAGTAGATCAATCATAGACAACTTTTACAAACAAATATAAACAAGAAATTCTTCAAAATTATCATTCTTTTTACCAGCAGAAAGTAATCAATATATTAATCCAACATAAACACTAGCGGATAATCAATTATTTATTCGAGAAAATCGAAAGATTAGAACAATATATTGGTACAACCATTGTTTATCATCAAAGTTAAAGAAGAAGACTAAAGCTATAAACAAGACCATCACCACCATTATTTACTATTAATGTTCAGTCAAGAAGTTCAACTGACACAAGTCAATATTTCAGGATCAGCATTAACATCATTTTTCAAGCAATTTGATCATTAACATCATTGTCATTATTTTTTAAGCAAACCACAAAACCAAAGTTCAAATAAAACCAGAAAATGAAGATAAATTTTTTACCTACAACAATGGTAAAATCAAAAGTCTTATCAGCAGAAGGCTTGAACTCGGAAGGAAAAGGGTACACAATCTCGATGAAAATAAATCTTTGATTAAAAGAGAAGATTGAGACAGAAAGACTGAACTAATCAGATTCCAAAAATCTTTGAGAATTTTTTTCTAAAAAGGAAAGAAGTCAAGCCAAAACTTTATGAAGAAGAAGACAAAAAAGATAGAGAATAAAAGTAATAAAAGAATATGATAAGACTTGATCATATGAAGATTTGAAAAACCGTCAAAAGAATAAAATCAATATGAGAGAAAATTTTTACTGAAGACTTGGATATCGATAAAAACATGATAAATTTTTCTTTCAAAATTCTACCATATGTAGAATACAAAAGAAAAAAGGGCAAATTGTGAATACCAAATCTCCACCGTAAACGTGTCAAAATTCCAACGGGGGAACATCAGGTTATGATGAAATGAGAAGTACCAAATCAAGACTCAATAGACAATCTCCTATCTCAACGAAGATCAACGGTTGGAATAAATTTAGACAGCTATTATATAAGACATGAGAGGTGGTACGGAACTGACACCCTTACTGCATGACAGACACGTCTCAATCATGCACATTGCAAGATAAAAGATTCAAAGCATGACACAAAAGAGTCAAAGCATGACACATCATTCCTAGAAACCAGGTGTCGAACATGCAATAACATGGAAAAGATTGTACGGTCCACAACTCTATATGACCGCACCATATTCATGAAAAAGATAACGTGGAATAATCTAATTGGATAAAACAAGAAGTGAGACCGCAACAAGGATGCGATTCACCCAGCATGAAAACAAACGAGACAAGAAATATCAGCATCATACCCTGCGGAATATATAAAAAGTAAACGGAACAAGCATCATACCAGGATATAGATAAGAACAAATAACTGGAAAGAGAATTTAGTGGAACCCTTGTGAAATCTTATAAATACCAGACTCAAAGACAGATAAAGAGGTTGAAAAAATATTGAAAAAGAATAAGGACTAAGAAAATCGGATTAGGTAAAAACAAATAGAACGCATTGCTTAATTTGTTTATTATATGTAATTATTTTAATTTTTAATAAAAATCGTTTTGTCGTTGTTCGAATCTTATTGTATCTTATTTACAATGTCTTTTACGTAATAAATTCATTCGGTAGTGTTACTAGATTTTTGGTAATCACATGATGAATGAATCCATACCTGAGATAGGACTCATGAATCGAAAGTTCACTCTTTTTATAATCTTTCACTCGTGCAACATTAATGTTGCAAGGTTTAGGATATCAAACTTGAAGCTTCAAATCTTTTGGGAGATCATGATAATTAACGATTTAATCAGTAGAGTTTTTCTAAGATCATCCTTTTCTTATGTCATTTTAGCATCTAACTTTAAATCAAAATTATGAAAAAATAACAAAATAAAGATAGTCGTAGAGAAGAAAAAAAAAGTTCTTTGATTTTATGCTAAAAATTCGTGGGAAACTGATTACTCCCTAAAAATTGCAGCCAATTCTCTTTTATGAGAGAGAAAAAACAAAAAAAAGCTGAAGAGATGTAACTTGCCACATAGCAATCAGTTCTATATATTTACTGGGATCCACACTTGTCTCGTCGAGACTTTTCTTTTTCTTTTATGTGTTCTTTCCATTTTCGAACGAGTAAGAGACGATACAAGGCTTCTTAAACGAAACATACAACACTTATGTCTACTCTTTTACGGTGAGTTGAAGCTTGTTTGGTGACTATGAAAAGGACAAGAATAAGGGCCAGTTTTACTGTGAATGAGATGTGTTCGTGTTTCAAAACGAGATTGCACGACCCTTTGTCGCATCTAAAATGGAGATTTCGCTATCATGTTCGCGTCTCAGATGGAGATCTTTGGACTGCAGCTCTTTCTAAGAGCTTTTGAGGTTTCTACGTGACTTTTTAGAGGAAGGATATAGTCGAACCCTATCGTTGGTATTAAAATATTATTGCTATTAATTTGACAACACACAATCTAGACAAAGTGTAAGAAAGATTCCTCAAGTTCTAACTCTTACCTTGTAGACTAAGGGTTTTTATTTAAAGGGATCATGAGGACAAACCTCTCATGATCCATTGTTACAGAGGATGTGCGGCAATATGTTACACACAATGTTCAAAATTTACCTAACGGAGGGGTGCGGGCTAGCATTAAGGCGCACAAATTTTTGTACCAATTTGAAAAAGATGGAGTCATTCTGTAATGGAATGATCTTGATATTCTCTAACCAGTCAATTTAAATACTCTGATCCGGAGTAGACATACATCTGAAACAAATAATTATGTTTGGAAGAACGTAGATTGGAGGGGTACGGAAACAAAGTTATTGTGTTTACCATAAATGGTACACATAAAGGGTACACCGATAATAAAAAAATAGGGAAAACATGAAGAATGCTCTAAAATGGGAGGTCATCTTGGAGAAATGTTCTAGATTTTTAAAATTTTGAAAAATGTCCAAATCTGTTAGTATTTCCGTTAATTATAACATCCCTATCTATTTTAGCCCTGATATACATGTCAAAATCTGAAATTTCTTTATCAATTTAAAAAAAAATCAATTTCAAACAACAAAGCCCCAATTTTTACATACAAATTTTAATATAAACATGTCAAAACACTCAAATTTTGACACGTGACGACTCGCACGCGTTAACGGAAAAACTAACAGATTAGGCATTTTTCTAAATTTTAAAAATTCGGGGCATTTCTCCAAAATGACCCCCCATTTTAGAACATTTCTCATATTTCTCCAAAAAAAATATGGATCGCCCTCGTTTCTTCAAAAAACAGCCGCATGTTAGTTTCACCAGCAACATTGTCTGTCCAGTTTCGCCTACAATACGTTCCAAGACCATTTTCGCCAGTAACAGCTGCCAGACCAGTTTCGTCGGCAACAACACATGCCTAGTTTCGCCGGCAACCATTACAAGTCCATCGACAAATATTTTTTAAAAAGTTTGTCGAGAAATGACTATTGTAAAGTCCGCTGGTAAATACCGTCAGAAAAATCTGTTAGATAGTCGCTAGAAATTATTGTTGGAAAATGGTGTTAGTCTAACAACGATGATTCGTTAGCCACTTTTGTCGACCCAGTCGTCCATTTATTTCTTCTTATCCGCTGACTCAGTTCTATCAGTTTTATTCGCCGACCTCCGTTGACCCAAGTTGTTGCATCAAGTGTTGACTTAATTCCGATACCGTAAAAAAAAATTCTGAAAAGTTCTAAAAATAGTTTATGGGTAAGCCAATAAACCTTAGAAGAAAATCACAGAAGATTCTAGATTACTCGGTAGATAAGTCAATATTGGCAAAAGTTCTTTCAGAATTAGTGTTTATCCCAAAAACATAGGTATATATGTTAGACTTTTTCTCATTGGGCTAAAATAAAAGGGAAAAAGGCATATGTGATCCATTAGCCCCATTAGCCCCACTACTCTCTCCCACCTTCAGAAAACCCATCTCTATATATCTATCGGTAACTGCCCTATGATGGCAAGGGTTAGTTTTACAGAGGATAGAAAATAGAACAGAAAGGTCACCAAAACCATTCTCATTCTTCATACACCATCTAAAATTGAGAAGAGGGTTTGCACCAAAGTTCAAAGCAACAAAGGAATTAGGGCAAACTCAAGGATTCAAGATCAATGGCTGGAGGTATTTATAATCTCTTTCTTTTGCTTCCGCTTTAATTTGTATGTTCTTATATTGTGATTAGAATATACATATTAGGTTTTCTAACAATATAATCATATGGAACATAAACCCTCAAAGATATGTAATAAAACCCAACCTACTCTAAATTCTTGTAAAATTTTTATTGCTAACTTGAGCGTCGAAGGTTTTTTTACAGATACCCCACACTGTCACCGGAGAACAAAATCAACAAATACTATCACTATTAATCAACGAGATTGTATGAGGTAAAAATCTATTTTTGCTTGAAAAGTTACACCGATTGAAAAGGTTGTTATGGAGATGACAATCTTAATAGACAAGTCACAAGAATGATTCGTTAAAGATTCGTATATTTTCTACGTATATCCACTATAAACGGGATATCAACTAAAAAAACAATATCAATCATCTAATTACAAGAACTAATTCAAATATCAATATCTTTTTATATTATTGTTATGATTAACGAAGAAAATAAGATATGCTTAAGCATTTTTAATGTAATTAGGTATTTGAGTTATAATATTTTTTTTGCTTCAATAATTTTATCTATTTGATTTAACTTATCAATTAATTAATTAATTATATACATGATAATGTATTCAAAACTGTCCAATATATGTAAACTCAATATTATAAAAAACAATAAGCCTAATCAAATAAAACCTTTTTATTTTGGTCAGTTTTTATCACTTTACGTCAGCATCACCTATTTTACATATGGTTACTGACATAAGCAAGGATTGGGTGGAGATGCTCTAGCCACCAGTGAAATTCTAAATCTCTCATCAATTGTTTCTCAAAGGTATAAATTTTAAGGAAAAAAAAATAGACCTCTTAAAAATTGGATTTTTATTTTTTTTGGTCAATCAACATATTTCAATTTATTCAAATCAAAACATTGATTACATGATCTCTTACAAGAAAAATAAAAACATCAAAATACAAGATAATTTGAATTCTAATACAAATAAAGATATCAATTATAATTAAATCATAAAGAGAAAGAGTCATAAACTGTAAAGATATTCAATTTTTATTTATGTAATAGGGAAGAATGAAGGTATTACCATGCCACGGTCCGCCTTTTTTACTTTTCTTCCAAGTGGGTGGGGAAGTAGACACCGGAATCCCTCATTATCCAGAATCAACTCCGACCATTTAATATGATTTTCTTCTTCTTTGATAAGAGATGCTCCTAAAAGAGAGAAGTAATTTGATTGTAATCTTGTATACCCAAACGAACCCAGATGCCCTAAATCTCTTGGAGTGAGAATAGATTCAAAGCGATACCGTGTTGAATAGTCGATATTTTTGAATCGAGAATAGCAAGCCACGATCCAGCCCATTAAGATTTGAAGAAACCACACTCAAAACGAAGAGACAATCACCCCAAATAACGAAGAAAAATCTCATAAAATAATGAAGAAATGTGTTGAAAGACATGAAAATAAAAAGAAAAACGTTTTATTCGATTAACTATTAACTAAACCTTAGAAAAGAAAAAAAATCTTGCTCAGATCTGGTCCTTTAACAAGAGGTTTTGAAGGCTCAGGTTTTTTCTTTTGAAGAGCAGATGAAGATGAAAGAGACTGTGATTTTTTTTTTAACTCATGATACTGTCTTAGAATAATTGATAAAAAAAATACTAATATTTTGAGAAGATACCAATCCAAAAATCTAACGGTTAGGATTGTTTTATTTTATATGGTTTAATATCATTATATCACCCGCTAATACTAGTATCCCATTTTTCAATCTTTCTGTTTTAGCCACCTAAATTTTCAAAGTCGCTGCAGTGGTGTAGTATTTGTTACCGTGAATACAGATTCGGCAAACCATGTTATGAAGCAAGAGAGGCCTTGGCGATGACTTGATCTCCCGCATCTCTATGGGTTTTTACTTTTTAATAATTACTGCCTCCTCGCACATTTTGAACTATCACCTGCCTCCACGGTAAATATAAAACCACGTGGATTAATGATCACCGATGATGTTTATTAGAAAAGAAAACGTAATAAAGGTTAAAAATTTGGTAGTGGTAGGATGGATGGATGGATGAGGTTTATTCATTGCATTTGCATTGAACAGGCATGGGTTTCGAGTAGAATTATAGGCCTTGTTCTCATCTCACGTAGCTTATCACGTCGAGAATACAGAGACTAGTTAATTGACTGCTGCGAGAGACAGAGACAGAGACAGAGACATTTAATCCAAACAAAACAGACAGAGACAGAGATAGAGACAGAGATAGACTAACCATGGTTAGAAATAGTTTATATGGTTGAGGTATAGATTTGAGTTATACGGAGTTTTTTAAACAACAGACTGAACGTACAAACCCACGTGTGATCAGCCGCCAATTAAAGCTAATAAAACTGGACAGTTGCACGGGTTCCCATCACTTGTCTCCTCAAATCACGCCGAGACAGACTAAGATGATAGACTTATTTATCAGTCAGACCCACTCGTTTGCGTTTTCAGAAATCTCACCAGAGTATTCATTCAGATCGTGGATATGGGGGTCTAGATTGTGGCGGCATGGAATTATAAAAAATAAAAAAGTAAGAAAATAAACCAATCTACGTGCAGAGATTATTTGCACGTGGCACATTATATGTCACCAAAATTTAAATCATGATGAAAAATGGGAGGTAGGTATAGCTGGAAACAGTACTAAAATATGCCGAATACATCTTCTCTGCAGTGACAAGGAAGAAGGGATGTAGAACAAGTGTGATGATTTAAATTCTCTCGAGATTGGAATTGCTGGGCATGTCTAATGCATGTCCTCGACGATGATGATCTTGAGAACAGTACAGTTGGTATATCTACTTATTATTATGGTCTGTAGTCTATATGGATACCCTCAAATAGTGTGCCAATTCGTTGGTGATTAAACTGGATGCCAGACAATACGTGAGTCAGGGTATGTTATCTTAAGATTAAGTTTCTTACCATTGCCTGCTTCCACAAAGGAACATGGCAGAGATTTTACATAGGTGTGGTATAAGTAATAAATTAACAGTAGTAAGCTAAGCTAATCTAAGCTAAGCTAAGCTAAGCTAAATTTTCCTAAGGCTAGGAAGTTAGCTAGGCAAATGACTCTCGGCCAGGAATTGTTGCTTGGGGGACAAATATATACTATATAAGATAGCAATCATGTAAAAAATGGAAGCCAAGGCTGACTGGAATTTTTAAACGTTTTTACTGTAAAATATACCACATAATTTGTATAATGTTTTGATTAAATGTTAAATTTATGATAGTTTTTTATTTTATCACTACAGAATTTTAATATTTTTGTCGAATTTTATACAATTCAAGCTTATTATTAGTATTTGTAAGATAAATAGTCAAACTTATGTAAGATATACTAAAATCTAAACCTATAGTTATAATTCTCTTAAAATTTAAGAGTGATAAATATATAAAAAATTTAACAAACCAAGGTTAAACAAATAATTTTAGGATTCTAGGAGGACAACTGTCCTTCCTAATCCCTTGGTGGCTCCGTCATTAACTCTCAGGGACGGAGCCAGGTAATTTTTTGTAGGGTAATTTTTTTTTATAGTCATAAAATTTATAATCCCATTAGCGATGCAGACGTTCAATTCTACCATACATATTTGTATCTACTCCATCCGTCCCCTATATAAAAGTGGATTTTTGAATTTTTATAGTCCCGTCAGATAGGCGAAACTCCAATTTCAAGATAGTTTTTTCTATTATATACTCTTATGTATTGTACATGGAGAATTGTGTTAAAAATGAAAAAAAAAAATTAATACGAAAAGATAGATGCATATTTAGGAAATCAAAGATAATTTTTTAATCTAAGAGATTTTCCAAATTCCGTCTTTATATAGAGAACAAATGGAGTATAAAGTATAAAAATTACCATATGTTTACTAAAATCATGTGGGTCTGTAGACTTCACATGACATCCTGGTTCCTTCCTTGTGGACTCCAACCAAATGAATTTTCGATGGGATAAGAACATGGGCTCTTAAAGGGTGTACATGAAAAGATGGAATCATAATTCTTTGCCTAAGAAATTTGGTGGCATAAAAATTTAAAAAATTGATTTGATTAACTTATCTTTGTTAACTACTCTTGTATGGAGAATGGTTGAACAACCTAATGCCCTGTGGGCTACCATAATAAAACATGATTATTTTGTGAATGGTAATCCTCTAAGTTGTATTTTGTTTAGCCAGAGCTCTTGGATCTAGAAGGGAATAAATGAGCTCTTGGATCTAGAAGGGAATAAATGAGGGATTAGAAATTATCAAAAAATACTATTGTTGGGAGATATGAGATGTAACTCAAATCTCATTACGGAAACATACTTGGATTCCATAAATAAGTACTCCTCCTAGTTCTAGAATATACTTCAGTAATAAAAAATTATAGATCAACTAATAGATAGTACTTCTAAGAATCGGAAGATAGACTTAATTAAAGCTTTTTTTAATAAAATGACAGTGAAGAACATTCTTCGTATTAGGATACGTATGAAAGGAAAAGATATGATTAGATGGAATAAGAGTAATAATGGTCTTTTTTTGTTAAGTCTGCCGGTATGCTATTTTGAATGATAATATGGACCTCTCTGCTGTCTTTGGTAGTCAATTACATTGGAGTAAGTTCTGGAGGTTCATATTACCTCAAAAAGTTTTAGTGTTTCTCCGGAAAACAGTTCAAGGGTGCTTGCCGGTTAGAGATAATCTTGTTAAGTTTGTATCTAACTGTGTCAATGTTTTTCCTTTCTGCAATAATCATACTGAAACTCTATAGCATGTTTTATTTGAGTGTTCTTATGCTAGGGACATACGACTTTTGTTAGAACCTAGCTTTGTGGACCAATTAGAAAGACTAGGGTTTCATGGTTGGTCTAGAAATTGGCTGGATAACCCTATGGGGTCAGTTGAGCTAAGACAACACTATGCACAGCTGGTAGGTATTTCCATATGGCATGGAAGAACAAATACGCTCTTGTATTTAGAGGTAAACAGGTAACTGCATCTGTGCTGGTTATAATATTAATAAATATATGTCAATTTGAGAAAATGCTTCTAGTCATACCGGTAGCAATGCTCATAGAGTTAATTATGTTGTGGATGTGAGGCAGAGGTTGAGAACCCCAAAAATACTATTTAATAAAATAAATTTTGATATTAGTTACCATGATTCTACTAAATCTGTTGGTATTGGACTAATATCAAGAACTTTTACAGGTACATGCAAGGGAGAATGAACTATTCTAGTCGCAGTAGTTGATGCTGAGCAGGCTAAGCAATCAGAGCTCCGCAAGCAATAATTTGGGCCAATAAATGAATCTTTCCCATGTGCATCTGGAAGGAGATTGTAGGAATGTGATGTCTGAGATTCATGAAAAGTCAGAAGCAATTAAATGGTCAACAAATGATATTATTCAGGATTGTAGGCATATTTAGATAGTATAGAATATTGGAAATGCACCTCCATTCTAGGGAGGCAAATCGTATAACAGATTTCTTTGCTTAGGAAGCATATACTTCTATCTCTAGTTTATTTAGATTTGAGTAATTTTCCATATTTGTTACAATCCTCTTTGGAGGAAGACTTTATTGATCATTTTTAACTCTTAATAGTAATCTTCTTTCCTAGTAAAAAATAAAATAATATCTAAGCTAAATTACTACTTCCTCTGTTTCCGGAAAATTGTTACTATCACTTTTTCTTTTTAACCTAAAAATAGATCAATTTAAAAAAGTGATAGTAACTCTTTTCCTGAAACGGAGGTAGTATTTGTTAAGGACTAAAGGGGGTAAACTTTAAATGCATTTTATGTAGCCCAAATATGCCACATGAGGTAAAAAAATTAATTTTAACAAACACGGAGATAGTCCGAAAGTTACAAAATATAAACCAAACATAATATGGCTGGTTGCGGACAACTTTCATACAGGACCAAATAAAGAATCTCTAGCACATAATTTCATTTGACAAAATCACAAATAATAAAATCTCTAGTAACCAATAGCAATAACTCTCGTTTACATATGAGAGAGATTGGATCGTTGAAGTTTGATCCATCAAACTTAAAACAGACATCGATTAGATCGTCACCCAAACATAAGAACATCATTCAGAGTATATCACCAGACCCTACAAGAAAGTACCAAGGAAAACCAGTAAGCCCTAAACCTAATAGCCAAAACAATACCAGATGTAAAACTAACTAGATTATTAAAACAACCCGGAGCATCAAGATTGCAAAATCCTAAAACATGCCAAAGAAAACAACCCAGGTAACCGAGATCGGTTATATGTACATAAAATTTACAACCTCTAGTTTCCTCGGCGAATTGTAAACCTTTTTTTTCCCTTATTATTTAAGTCAAACTGTTAACACAATGTAGTAGTTTGTTGTTGTGCAAGTAATGTTACCAACAATCTAAGGAAAAGGCAATTTTAAAATCTGAATCCCCCAAGGAATTTTCTTTTGATCGATTCAATAACTTCATTCTAGAATTCAACGACAGAACAAATATTCCATCTGAATATCAAAGTAATTTTGCCTTTGTCTGGTGACAACAATTCTCTCAGAAAATCTACTTTATTATTTCTTAATACTTAAGTACTCACTGCTAAACTCTATTTTGGAAGAGCCACTTAGAAACCAATCAGTTACTAGTAGAGCTCATCCGACCTTAACTCCAAACAGTGTATCTTAGTTGGAAAATCTTAATTCGACCGACATTATCCTTAGACAGTTGTATGGTAATCGTCAACCAATTTTTTAATTAGCGCTTGAAGAGCCTAATAAGTAGTCTCAACGGTTAAATCTTACTCGACTTTTCATATATAGGGTATAAACCTCTTAAGGTCATAGATTTTCGATAGTCAAATGATAAATTAATCAAAGCTACGACTAAATCGTCTAATTTAGTTCTAATTAAAGTCAATCTAACAAAGTCAAGAGAACTAACCTTTTACTGTCTTTCTTCCTTTCAACTTATCCTCGCGTAAAGAAGTCGCTTAAACAGCATTTTGCTGGCTAGTGTGCGTATATCTGTCACAGTATCACGTTTATTTTCGAGTAAGGTCAGATACAGTTGATTTTTTTTCTTTGAATCATACCAAATACAGTGGATGTTAGATAAATGGGTATTTAAGGTCAAATACAATTAGGAGAAAAAAAATTCTCTTAGGAAACTAATTGGGTTGCTTCCATTTGCTTTTTCTTTATCAGGGTACTAGATCGTATATCGAAGCAAAGCAAACCGTTCGCCACGTCTGGAATTATTTATTTAAAAGTGATTTTTAGATTTTAATTGTACCCGATCTCCATTTCAAGAACAAAAGAAAATGCCCACAAGAAAAAAAGGTAATAAGACTAATCAGAAAAAAAAAACACAATTTTAAAACCTCTTCCAAAAACCACCCTTCTAACTGAAATGGAGTAACTTTACAACAAAAGGAAATCAAATGATAGTACCTACGCTGACAAGGAAGGAATACAAAAGAACCAACTTGGAGAAACATCAATGCCATAATAAAAACACCACCAATCTCCATGAGGGTCTTGAGTTCAACATGGGCTCTTCAGAAACTAAAACTAACACTATAAAAAGAACAAGAAAAAACCAACACCCCACCTTTGATCTCAACTCTGTGCATGAGAACAACTCACCCATCTTGGGTGGAAATAATGTAACATTCGGGTCTTTAGGAAGCCAGGAAAACACTGCAGCAGGAAAAAAGCTTATGGAAAACAACAACAACAACCAACTAGCCTTGGACTCCCAGGTAAATGCTTATTCAATACCCTTTATGTATATTAAAATTTATTATATCCACCAGTATCATTTCTGTCATAATTACCCCATAAATTACAATAATCAAAGTTTAGATAGAAACCATAGAATTCAGTACTTCAAATACCATCTCCATAATAACCATTACATGCACCATGTGGATAACCTGAAAATACTCTCATGGAACTATCAGGGTCTTAGAAATAATTTCACAAGGTCTCACCTCAAAGACATTGTCAATCTAAATGACCCTGGCATTCTCTTCTTGTCAGAAACAAAAAACAAAAAAAAGTATGTTTCTGAATGCATAAGAAGTCTAGGTACAAAAACTGGTTTGTTGTCGATCCCGTGGGTCTTGGTGGAATCTTGGTGGTGGCTTGGAAAAATTCCACAAACTTAAGAATAGGCATATCTTGTGACAACTTCATAAATTGTCATATGAGAGATATAGAAACAAATAGAGAAATTGTTATATCCTGTGTGTATGGGCCCTCCAACTGGAACCCAAAAATCCAATTTTGGGAATACATTTCTCATGTTGCAATAACCTTCAACAACGATTGGGTCATAATTGGTGACCTAAACCTTACTCTGAGTCAGAATAAGAAGAGAGGCTCAGGCTAGTTCAACAAGAGTGAAGCAGACAAATTAAAAAGAAAGCTTGCAGCAGCAAATCTACAAGATATAAGATATAGTTTCACCTGAACGAACAGAAGGTGCGATGCTGAATTAGTTGAAGCTAGATTAGACAGATGTCTGGCTAATACCAATTGGTTCAAACAAAATCCTCAAGCCATCTTATCCCACCTAATACCTCTTGGATCATATTACAGCCCATCATCTTAAAAACCAAAAATATTCAAACCAACAACTCAAAACCATTCAAGGTCCTAGGAATCTAGCTACAACACCCATCTTGTAAAACTCTTATACAAAAAGATTGGGAGGAACCATTTCAAGGGAGCAACCCTATCAAACTTGCTAAAAAACTCAAAAAAAAAGAACATAATTAAAAGATGGAATAAAAACACATTTGGAGAAATCAAGAAAAACATCCATAAGGCTAAAGAACAATTGGAATATATTTGTTCATTGGCTAACCTACAAAATAGAAGTGAAGTCAATAGAGATAAAGAGGATATGGTTACTTACTGGCTTAATGTGGAAGAAGTTTTTTGGAAGAAGAAAAATGGGGAAGATAACATTCATTTAGGTGACAAAAATACTGGATACTTTCACAAAAAAGTCTAAAATAGGTACAAAAGAAATATAATTGAGACACTCAAAGATAGTCAAGGGAAATGGGTGGAAGGTAATAAAAAGGTGGAAATTCTTATCACTAATCATTTCAAGGATGTTGCAACTTCCTCCCAACCTGAAACTGCAAATGGGAGTAACTTCATCAATCTTATCCAACCGGTTCTTAAATAAGAGGACAATCTTGCCCTCAACAGATTGCATACTAAGGAGGAAATAAGATGTGTTATTTTCGCTATGCCTTCTGATAAAGCTCCAGGACTAGATGGATATTCTTCTAATTTCTTTCAAATCAATTGGGAGATAGTGGGAGAAGATGTTTTCAAAATGTTCCTGAGCATCTTCAATATAGGTCACCTACTTAAGGAAAACAATGCCACTTTTATCTTTCTTATTCTCAAAGTGGAATTCCCCCAAACTCCAGCTGATTACAGGACTATAAGCTTGTGTAACATAGTGTACAAAATCATTTCCAAAAACTTGGATAATAGACTGAAAAGTCTACTACCAAGAATCATTTTCCCCTATCAGGCAGCCTTCATTACATGCAGGCAAATCTCTTATAACATCATGATTGCTCATGAGTTAATTCACACCATGAGAACTAAAAGAGGAAATGAATTCATTATGGGAATTAAAATCGATATGTCGAAAGCAGTCGATAGAATTGAGTGGGATTTTCTTCTCTCAATTATGCAGAGGCTTGGCTATAACACCAAGTGGTGTAGCATGATTCAGGAGTGTATAAGCACTGTATCATCCTATGATCTCATTAATGGTGTACCAGGTAAGCAATTCAAACCTAGCAGAAGGGTGAGACAAGGGGACCCCTTGTCACCTTATCTATTCATAATATGTATGGAGGTCATATCCAGAGCCTTTTCTGAGGCTGAAGATCAGAATGTGATCCAGGGAATCAAAGTGGGTATCAATACCCCCCTATTTCACACCTCCTTTTTGCTGATGACTTGTTGGTTTTTACTAAGGCAGATAAAAACCATGGAAATGCTATCCTTCAACTCTTCATTGAGTTTGGTAGAGCATCAGGACAACTCATCATCTTTGAGAAATCAGGTATATTCTTTAGCTTCAATACCCAACAAAATTTCATGGATGGGCGTCTCTAGTATTTTTGGAGTCAAAAGAATATCCATCGATGATAAATACTTAGGAAGCCCTTTGTTCACACATACCTTCAAAATAAAATCTTTTCAACATGTGGCTGATAGAGTGCACACTAGACTTCAGAGTTGGAAAGGCAAGTCCCTTTCCTCTGCAGGAAAAGCTACTTTGGTCCAAGCATCCTCTACAACTGTCCTAATATACCAAATGGCCTGTTTTAAAATACCACAAGCCATTATTAAAAAGGTTGACAATCTTCAAAGAGATTTTTTTTTGGGAAAAGATAAGAGGGAAAATAGAGGACTTTACATGAAAGCATGGATGTCTATCTGTAAACCTAAGAGCATGGGGGGGGCGCCCCCCCCGCTCCGGGTTTAAATCTTAATGTTTTTGACTATGCTATGTTAGCTAAAATGAGTTGGCGTATCCTGAAAGAACAAAAATCTCTCTAGGCACAAACAATGGAGCATAAATGCTTCTTAGGAGATAAAATACTGGCACATAATTTCAACCTTCAAAAAACAGACTTATGGGCATGAAAAAACATTGTAAAAGAGGTGGGAAACATAAGAGATAACTCTCACTGGAAGGTGGGGAATGGTAAAAAAATCAAGGTATGGGAGGATAACTGGTTCCCTGGAGGCCTAATTCTGAAGACAAACCAAAGACAGATGAGGAAAGGAGAGCTGTTGATTAGTCTGATGGATTGTAACAACCCCATATGGATATGGGACACAAACAAACTAAGGCTCCAGTTTGAGAAAAAAAAAGTGAACAACATAAAGGAAATCAAGATTGATAGAAGAAAAGATGCTCAACTAACTTGGAGTTTGGAGAGTAATGGAAATTTTATCACAAAATCTCTATACAACAAGCTTATAAGAAGAAACCAACTAATTAAAAGGGACCAATCTCAACTCTGGAAAAGGATATGGAGTATGAACATTCAACCAAGGGTTAAAACATTCCTATAGAAATGCATCCATTATATTCTGCCTTTAAATGAAAGACTAACAAGAATTCTACCATATGCGAACAAAACTTGCCCTAACTGTGGGAAGCAGGAAGAAACTCTAACTCATATTTTTCTGAATTGTGATTTGCTGTTTCAGTTCTAAAATCTTTAAGAATTACATAGAATGCATGTTAATAATTATCTAATTTATAGTATTTTAAGGGTAAAATCCTTTAGGCTTATTCCAACCTCCGTAAACTTTATGGCTTGTAAGCTAGCATAATACTGCTTGGAAGGAGATGTTTTTAAGGAATGGGACTACAACTCTATCATTGGCCTTTTACAGAATTTTGTCATCCAGGATAGAAACAATGCTCTCGGTTACGGTACTACATGATAATTCCCTGATTTTCTTATTAAAAAAAAAGACCTCATTTTTCATGTTTCACTGATCGATTTTAACAAAAACCCCATGTAACATAATATGTCTAAATTAACCTTTTAGTTTAAATCATCCCTACAAAAACAAAAAATCAACCCCATCATATTTAAAGAATTTTAACAGTTTTAATACAAAATTAACAAAAATTTAAATCTTTCTTCTCTCCTTACCAACACCTCACCAACGCCACTACTAGCACCACCCCATCACCTATCAACACCAATCCACCACCAACCAACAGAGCCACTACCACCACCACACCACCAACCAACACCAATACACCACAAACCAATACCAGCACCACCCCGCAATCACCACCACCAATCAGCAGCAACACCACCACCAGCAGTAACACAACCACCAACTAGCAGCACCACCATCCAACGCCACCACCACCAGCAGAACACAACCACCAACTAGAAGCACAACCAATCACCACCACTGACAAGCACCACTAACCACTACTAGTAGCAACCCTAACCAACACCAACCACCACTAGCACCACCACCTACGAGCACCTCCAACCAGCACCTCCACCAACCACCACCACTACCAACGACCACCACCACCAATACTCACCACTCACCACCACTAACCAGTAAACACCACCACCGACCAGCACTATCATCAACACAACCACCACAAACCAGCAACACCACCATCAAAAAATTACCATATCACTAAAACATTGGTTTCAATGATAAAAATTAGGCAGAAGATGATGAAACCAAATTTGGTTTCAACATAAAATTGTCATTTCACCAACACAACTTCAACGAAGAAACCAAATGCACCAAAATGAATAAACTAGGAAAGAATTTGTTGAAACCAAATTTGGTTTCACCATAAACGTATTGTTTCACCACTAAAACTTTGGTTTTACGATAAAAATAGGCAAAAATCAGATGAATAAACCAAATTTGGTTACAACAAAAACATTGGTTTCAACGTTGAATATTTTTGTAAAATTTGATAAAATCAAATTTGATTTCATCATTTTTATGATATTTCACCAACACAAACATTGGTTTCAACGTTGTTTAGTTTTTGTAAAATTTGATGAAACTAAATTTGGTTTCATCATTTTTCTGACATTTCACCAACACAAAAATTGGTTTCAAGGTTGTTTAGTTTTTGTAAAATTTGATGAAACCAAATTTGGTTTCATCATTTTTATGACATTTCACCAACACAAACACTGGTCTCAATATTGTTTAGTTTTTTTTAAAATTTGATGAAACTAAATTTGGTTTCATCATTTTTATGACATTTCACTGATACAAAACTCTAATTTCGAAAATGATGATGTGTCATTATTTTTTTATGATAATTTTCGACGATGACGATCTGAAGGTGTCGGTGATGTTTGTAGATTATATAAGGAGGAACAAGAGGTATTGTTGGTGGCGGATCTGGACATGTAGTGGTGGGGGAGAAAAGATAAAGAGGGGGAGGCGATGAGAGAGGAGAAGGTGTTGTTGATGTAAAATCAGAACATACAAAGAGAAGGAGGTGTTGGTGGTGTTGGTGGAGGAGATAGAGGTGCTGTTAGTAGCAGATATGGTGGCGGATCTACTATTGGTGAACATAAAAGTAAAGTAAAAAGAGAAGTAGATGTTGGTGGAGGAGACGAAGGTGTTGTTGTTGTCGATCTGTCTTTTCTCACTGGTTTGGTGGCGACGGAGCTACTGTTGCTGGTGGTGATGGTTGTGGAGAGGATGAGGTGGAGGCGGAAGAAACAAGAAGAATAACACGATGATAGAGAGATACTGGAAGGAGTAAAATTTTAAAAAGTAATAAAAACTAAATTTAAACTAAATGAAAATTGGGTTTTTATCTCATTTTTATTTCAAATGGTTTTTATTAACAAATAATAATATGTGAGGAGTTTTTTGTACACCAAGTTTGTTCACCTTGGTGTTTTACTACTTGTTAATGCATAAAAATGAGTTTTTTTTGTCCCATAATAAGTGAGTGCTTTCATCTTATATTTTATTTTTCCAAATAAATCCTTACTAGTAACTAGTGTTACTTAAAAAAAATAAAGAATTTGCTATTCATGTTTATTTTCGTTGTACATGTCTTTTAAAAAGATTCTTAATGGAATAACTTTTATAAATATTAGTATTTTAACTTGTGAGATATGTCAATTAGAAATTTTAACACAAAAGAATAGATAAGGGAAAAAAAACAAAAAAAAAAACTCTTCTCTTTTTTTTTTCCTTAAAGATTGTACAAATCCTAAAACACCTATTTTTTATGGGACGAATGGAGTATAACCAAATAAGATGGACTCCACCCTCCTATTACTAGCAGCCGGGATGGCCAGTACTCTTTGTACATTATAGTGCCGTCAAGGAAATTCAAACTGGGAATCGTGTTCTAAGTAGTTCTAACTTCTAATTACTCACGTCTTTATTCAGTAGATAAATTCATGATCACCTTGATGAAATCAAATCTGGATGATGAGTAAATAATCGTAAATACGCCATCCTCTCATGTTTAGATGAACATGAAGGTTAAGTTGCTTTCAGAAAGTTTAATTTTTTTTATTCCAAAAATACCTTCAATAATACTTCCTAAAATATTTAAATCTTCTAGTTTTTAGTTGTGGAGAGAACTTAAACCTAAGAATGAAATTATTTTAGGAATATATAAAAAAGTATTTAAGATTGATATTTAAAAAATTGAGCATTCAAAATTTCTAAGATAGTATGTTATTTTAAGGTAAGGATAAATCAAAAAAAATTCCTGAATATATGAAACCTTCAATATTATGGGACCTATAAAAAATATTAAATTTTTATCTAAAAAGGAAAGCAAGAAGGATATAATTTGATTTTATCCATTTTCAAATTTTCTCTCCTCTTTTCTCTCCAGGGAAAAAAAACCTTTCACCAAATCAATTATAGGTGTTCCCCTATTCCTCGTTTAGGTTTAGTTATTTTCTTAGTTAATCTTAGATCTAGTTTTTGCTTGGATTTCAGTTATAGTTTAATGGTTTTTTTTCTTACTAATTTTTATCTTTGGGGCCCGTGATCTTCTCTCTAATGGTGATCTTTGCGGTCTGATTGATGTATGCTTCAAGTTTGGTGATGATCTAGATTCATGGTATCGACGAAAAATAATATTCAAGTTTATCGACTAGGGAGAGTCATTACTTCATGTTTGATAGTTAGTTTCTATTACATATTCAAGATCTCCAGCAATTTTTCTGGCGATTTCATATTTTATCAACTAAGGATCATTATTATCGCATGTTTGGTCTTCTAGCACTTCTTTTATGAAAGAAGACGTTCTTAAGAATAACTTTGAAAAATTCTATAGGGTTGTGGATCATGCATCAATGATCCAAACTCCCTCGTATGTAAGCGGGTGTTACTACCACTGTTTTGAAATTCTGTCTAGTGATTCTGGGTTTTCAGATTTTGTTACTTAAGATTCATCACTTATCTTATACGAAAATTGTTGCAGTCAGTGTTGTTTGGTGTATTGTGTCTAGTAACCTCAGCGGTTATCCCTTGGATTATCTATTATAAACAAGAAGATTGTATCCATTTTTATATGAAGAAGAATTTATAATGTGAAGGTATAACATGATCATATAATTTGAAGGCCACTATCTTTAATAAGCCATGAACTAGATCAGAATCATTCTCAAAAAATCCAGAAGAAGTGATCAATAATTTTCATGGGGTCTGAGTAGATACCAAATATCTTTGGCGACCAATCCGGCAAAACAACTCAAAAGATAAGGAAGTACCGTTATTTTCTTCATACTCATTATAATCTTGAAATGCCATACATATAAAAGATAATCTCATTCCTCACATGATTATTCTTCATATATATAAATAGGATCCATAAGGAAATTACTTCAAAGTTCAAAGTATAATTTTTGCCACAACACCCACCCCCCAATTTGATTGAAAATGATAACAGGATCCTGAACCGATCTTCCTTGGGATCGTAAATCCTAAGTTTGTTATAAATCATGGATCTAATTGTATTAGTGTCTTAAAAATAAGCTTTTTTTTGTAACACTATTGGAGCCTATGGCTATGGCCCAAAATCTATTTGTATGAAACATTTTATTTTTAAAGTGAAATCTCTAGTATATGAGAGTGAAAAAGTTCTTTCACTGTTTTCGAACAAGAAGATTTTTTATATGAATATATAACTTTACTTTATTTGGAACTATTATAGCGAGATTTACTTTTGTAGAAATAAGAGTTGAAGCAATAACAATGAATTTTCTAGTGGAACATCTTTCACAATCCCTGGAAACATAGATAGTTCACTAATATATGAGGAACAAGTAAAATTGACTTAATCTCGTTAAAATCATGAATGTTTGAAATTCATATAGTGCAAGGGGACGTTGCTTTTGATAATTGGAATTGAAGGGTGATATCAAATCGAGAGTTTTTTGGCATCATATATATATATATATATTATCAATGTTTTTAGCAGCCTTATATGAAGGTCATTTCTTATATTTTTACTAGCATCAATATCAATATTTTTTTTTTGATCGACAAAAAGGAATTCTTTGATAAAAAAAAAGAGAGGGTATAACAGGATTATACCATCCTAACATGAGATTACAGTTGAAGAAAATAAAAAACAAAGATAAAATGGTAACAAACTACCAATCTTACCCAGGATCAAAGTAAATATTACACCAATTTTTCATCACTTTTGTTAAGTCTGCATTTTCAAAGTCTTTGATAGCTAAAGACCAAGGGAACAAACATTCTTTGTTGATAACAACTCTGACATTGCATCTTTTGTCAGAGAAAATTCTTGTTTTCCTTTCTCTCAAAATACTCCACATAATAGCTGCCGTAACCAAATTCCAAACTGCAGTTCTGGCTTTATTGTTATGAAGAAGGGCCTAAGCATGTAACAAGGACACAATGTCCACTGGCATAGAAAAGAACCATTTCATCTGACTCATAAAGTACTCCCAAACTTTCCTAGCAAAACTGCAATGAAGTAAAAGATGAGAACAAGTCTCAATCTCATTACAGAACAAGCAAAATTATGGAACCTCAATTCTTCTTCTTATGAGTAAGCCCGTAGTAGGGAGTCTATTATGAGCAATTAGCCACAGGAAAAAGCTAATCTTAGGAGGACATTTCAGTTTCAAGATAAGAGAGAAAGTGGTACCTGCTGAATGAAAATCATCTTCTAAAATTATTTTTTCATACACAAAATTTACCGAGAAGTGTTGATCCTTGGTAAGAGACCACCGTGTCTCATCATCTATGCCCATATTGATGCTAAAATCATTTAAGTCCGCATGTAAGAGTACAAGTTCAACTCTTGCTACAGCCTTTAATCTTCTTGGAATGTGTAGGTCCCCAACCACAGAGTTGCTATAAGTTTTACCCACTTTAGAAATAGTAAGCTTCTTAGCTCTAGAAAGAGCACAAAGGTTTGGATAACAAGTTTTTATTGGATTATTATAAATCCAGTTATCATCCCAAAACCTATAAAGAAGTCCATTATTAACCTTGATTATGACATACTTTAAGAAAGTGGATTGATATTTTATTATGGCTCTCCAATCTGATTTTCCATAAGTACAGGTAGGGACTTTAGAAACCCAAACTGCATCACCAGGCCCATATTTTTCTGCAACAATTTTCTTCCGGAGTGCTTTGTACTCAACAACACACCTTCAAGACCATTTATTGAGCAATACATGATTAACCTTCTTCAAGTTTTTGATGCCTAAATCTCCAAGCTTTTTCCTTCTACTTAAAGCATTCCACTTCACCAAATGGAGTTTCTTTCTTCTTTTGTTTTCATGCCAAAGAAAATCTTTCATGATTTTTTCAATCTTTTTTAGAACAGTGCTAGGCATTTCAAGAAAAGACATGTAATAGATAGGTAGATTGGTTAAAACACTGTTTATTAAAGTAATTTTACCAGCTCTTGAAAGCAATGGATTTTTCTAACCAGCTAATTTGACAATGAATTTTTCAATGATCCTATCCTATTTTGCAATGCCTCCACATTTATCACCCAAAGGTACCCCAGATAAGAAATAAGAAGAAAGCCACTGTAGCATCCCAAAATAAAAGAAAAGACAACAATATCACCATCAAACCCAACTCCATAAATTTGACTCTTGGAAAATTTAATTTTCAGGCCAGTAAGATTTTGAAAAGAAAGAAGAATTAATATGAGGTTGTTAACTTGTTCAGCAAATGCATCTAAAAAGATAAGAGAGTCATCTGCAAAATTGTAGATGACTAATAACTAAACCATCAGATTTTACTTGAAAACCAGAAAGAATACCTTGCTCTTATGTTGTTTTGATCATGAAAGTTGAAGCTTATCCAACCAACAAGAAAAGGAAAGGTGAAATGGGGTCACCTTGCCTTATTACTTTCTTACTTGTGAAATAGCCACTTGCACTACCATTTATAAGAACTAAAAACTTGACATACTCCATGCAGCATCTAATCCAAATTGTCAACTTGTCTCCAAAGCCCATAAACATAAAAATTTCATCAATGAAGTCCCAATTGACATGATCAAAGGCCTTCTCAAAGTCAATTTTGCAAAGTAAACCAGGCTTACCACTCCTCAATCTAGAGTCAATCAACTCATTTGCAATCAACACTCCATCCAAGATCTGTCTCTTTTTGACAAAAACAGATTGCTGTTGTGAGATTATTGTAGGCAGTGTGAGCTTGAATCTCTCTGCTAGAATCTTAGAAATGATCTTGTAAGCACCATGAATTAAGCTTATTGGTATAAGATTTTTTATTTCTTATGTTGTATAGCAATGAAAGTGTTATTCAATCTCCAATCCAATAAACTTTCATTTTGAAGTTCAGATAAGACCTTCAGGAAATCTTCTTTCATAAAATCCCAACATAGTAAGTAAAATCTAATGGGAAAACCATCTGGTCCTGGTGCTTTAAATTGACCCTATATTTTAATTGCTACAACAGATTCATCTTCTTCAAAATCCCTCTCCAACCAATTTTTATATCTTCAAAAATTTGAAAAAAACTCATGCCTTCCATCATAACATTTCTCTGGTTTTGAGTTTGAACGATATCTTGGAAGAAAGAAACAATGCCATTTTTTATTATATTCTCATCATTAGTCATAGAACCATTCACCTTGATTCAACCAATAAAACTTCTTCTTCTTCTATCATTTTCCAATCTGTGAAAAAACTTAGTATTGTGTTCAAAATCTTTGATGTGAGTAATTCTTGCTCTACTTCTTATTTTTTCAGCATTAATGAAAGTAAACTTGTAAAATTCTTGCCTAGCCTTAGCTCTTTCCTCCCATTGAGCTTCATTAAGTCCATTATTGTCATTTTCTGTTGCATCCAAAGTAACAAAAATATCCTCAAATTCCTCAACTCTTCTATCCACATCTCCATATTTTGCTTTGCTCCACTCTCTCAATTTTAATTTGAGCAATTGAAGCTTTTTGCAAAAAATATATCCTGCACTACCTGAAATAGAAAAAGGCATCCACATTTCTTTGACAAAATTAAGAAAATTTTGGTGAGAGAACCAGAAATACTCACAGCGGAATGGAGTAGGACCATGCTTCAGCCCATGACAAATAAGTGCAATTGGATTATGATTAGAACAAGGGTGTGCAAGTGCTTGTTGGATAACTTGAGGATAAAAGCATTCCAAATCAGCTGAGATAAGAATTTTATCTGTTCTGCTTCTAATACTCTGAGTTTGATTGTTAGTCCAAGTGTATGTAGCTCCTAGAAGAGGTAAATCTATTAAGTGATGTCTTGAAATGATGAATCTGTTAAACTTGTCCATAGCACTAGTGACATCTCCCCCATAAGATCTTTCATGAGTGAATCTTATCTCATTAAAATCTCCTCTAATAACCCATGGGTAATTCCAGAAACACCTTACTTCTTCAATCTCCCTCCAAAATAACTTAACTTCTTGAATATGAGAAGAACAAAGTGCATATACACCAGTAAAAATCAATTCAAAAGCATTGGAAACATTTTTACATAAGATGGTAATAGAGTAAGAGCCCCATCAAAGAATCCAAAACTTGTATTTTTGAAGAATCCCATAAACATAAAATACCTCCAGAGCTTCCTTGTGAAGGTGAATCAAGCCATCTAACAGATTTATTGCTCCAACATTGCCACACCAGAAGATTATTACATTGTTGTATATTTTTCCTGCAATAACACAATGCTTGGCTTCCAATCTCTAATTTTCTTTTTCACTACATCTCTTTTATTAAGGTCATTTAAACCACGAATATTCCAGCAAATGATTTTAGGATCCATTAAAACTAAACAACCACCTAAAAACAAGACAACTTAAACTCAAACAAACTTTTGTTTTTCCAGGTCAAAGTTAAGAAGATGGAGTTTGAAAGAATCCATCATGGCATCATTAACCTCTTCTTGTGAGCCATTAAGATGAATACTCAATTTTGGACATGAAACAGCCATTTGAAGTAAAACTGTTTCAAAATCTTTTTTCAAGTATGGATTTACCTTGTTCTTCAGAGTGCTCCATTTTTCTGTGGTTTTCCAAAAGAAATCAAAATCTCCTATAACTGAAGAAGGAACAATCTCTAAAGGATAAGAATTACTAAAAGAATCTATCATTTGCAAGTACGGAATTGAGACAGCTGCTTCCAAATAATCTTCTACATCTTCTTCTGTTTGTAAGTTAGGTAAAAAATCCGTTGAATGATTTTGAACTGAAGTCGAAATAAAAATAGAAGGCTGACATAGGGGCTCCAAATTTGAGTGAGGGGCTCCTAGTTGAGCCGAGGTGACCCATTTTTACGTTAAGGGATGTCCTAGAGGGTTTTGTTAAATGACCATTTTACCCTTATACCAATTAAAACCTAAACTCTTTTAACAAAATTCATAACTTTTAAAAACTTAAACAAAAGAAAACCTATCAAAACCCAACCGTAATCTCCCTCGATTCATCGCCGATTCGCAAAATTCATCGACGATTAAACTCAACTCAACAATTCGAGATGAAGAAGCATACTCAAGGCGTTCAAGGTAGCAGTGATGGCAATGAACCCTGCTCCTTTCAACCTAATCAAGAGATTCAACAAGAAATCGACAGTGACAAGCAAAATCAAGCACCGAAAAGTCCAACAATGGTGTATCTAAGGTATTGTAGAAAACCCATGTATTCTTAGAACTTGTAATTGATTTATTCGCATGTTTGATCATGATTTTGGGGAAAAAATGTTGCACACAGTTGATATTACGGTTCGGTCCGTGTCAAAACCCAACCGTAATATTTCATGTTCTTGAGTATTACGGTTGGGTTATTTTCAATACCCAACCGTAAATCAAAGGGAAGAAGATGAATAGTTCAGGATATTACGGTTGGGTTTCAATAGATAACCCAACCGTAAATAATTTGCGCCAATTTTTAAATACAACTTACGGTTGGGTTTGTAGAAAATCCCAACCGTAACAAAGAGCGTCCATAAAAATTTGGTTTGAGTATTACGGTTGGGTTTTTTCTTAAAACCTAACCGTAACATACGGACCACCTTTTGTACTTATATTTTTACGGTTGGGTTTTTCATAAAACCTAACCGTAAAATATGGGAGAAAAATTACGGTTGGGTTTTGAGAAAAAACCCAACCGTAAATTTTCCTGTGTAGTAAATATTTTTTTTGTTGAAGTTGAATTGCTTTGAAATTATCTAACTTGTATTGGTTGTGTGTTGTAGGAAGAATAAGATGGGTAATAATTTAACACCTATTTCTCACACTCCAACCCCTCGCCACGGTAAGCATTTAGGGGTTCAGAGGAGAGGCGTGAGCAAGACCCGTAATCCCTCTTTTGATGTAGGTGGTGGTAGTGTTCCTCAAATTGCAGAAGAGGAATATAGTGTGTTTCAAGGCTTGGGTGATCTACCAACACCCAGAGGTTCTCTGTGATTAGAGAACCACCACAAGAGCAACAACACGAAGAAGAAGAGGGGGACAGAGAACAACATGTCCCTCAAGGCAAAGGTAAAGAAATTCGAAAAGAAAAGGCAAAGAAAAGGGTTGCCAAAGAAATTCCGAAAGAAAAGGCTGAACCTCAACTGTGGCCTAAGAAGAGGAATGGAGGACTATGGGGTGAGGCCCCAGATAAATCTGCAATATTATTTGGTTATCCCCATTCATGGGCTGCCAAAGTTGCAGCGACCAAGGTATTATTCTAATTACTTCTCTTATTCTGTTAAATTTTTATTTTTTAACTTTTGTAAGTAAAACAAATTTGTTTTTATTCTTTGTAGGATCATACACAGGCGATCAAGAAATTGGTTCGTCAAAGGGCTCAACATTGGCCCTTAACTGATGAATGTATGGCTGTACAAATTCTGGTAAATGGTACTGGGTTAGCTCCCGGAATTACACATTCAATGTGGGAGTATGACAGTGTCGTCTGCGCAGCCTTCAGGGAACGTTATTGGCCTGAAACCGATACGTTTCATCTCCCATTCGGCGAGATGACTATAACGCCGGATGATGTCCAATCAATTCTTGGGCTGGAGGTGGAAGGTAAATCAGTGTTTGAGGGTTTTGACAACAACATGTCTTGGAGTGATATTTATGCACTTGTCAAAGAAACACTTGGATGGGAGAAGACCGAAGCTGAATCGGAATTTAAATTGGTGAGTGGAGATAAACCGGGGATGCCAAAGAAGAAAGGTCAATCCATGAGCAAGAAAATATTGCTGCGGTCACTACGGGAGAAGTTTGGAGGGACCGCAAAGTTGGAAATAGCTTGGGTCGTCATAGATAACACCAGAGCCATTCGAACAGCCAGAGCTTATCTGCTATATATGCTCGGCACCATCTTCTTTGGTGACAACTCGGGCAACAGGGTCAACGTCCAGTATCTACAATGGTTTCAGGGTGATCTCGGGATGACCCATCAGTACTCGTGGGGAACTGCCACCCTGGCCTACCTACTTGCTAACCTTCGAAAAGCTTCGAGGGTCAGGGGAACTGAGATTGCCGGTAATACCGGTCTGCTTTAGGTAATTTATTGTTTGAATTTCAATGTTCAATTTTAATTTATTTTTTTCTCATTTTCTTATATTAATATTAATTATCTTTATAGGCATGGGTATACGATCACTTTCCCAGACTGGCTCCTCAAACAAGCGTTGATGTTAATGGACCTACGGGAAAAAAATTCGTCTTCACCGGGATGCAGGCAAAATATAAAGAAGTGCTCATAGCAAAGATGAGAACAGAAATTGATGCTTTCACGGTTGATGATGTTGTTTTCAACCCTTATGTGAAGATTAGCATAGAGGGTCATGGACATGTTGAGGATTTACGTGAATTGTCGGACGTGGCAGGCTACAACGTCCCTCTGTATCATCCGTTTGGGTACGTGATGTCCAACCCCCGCCGAACTCTCCGGCAATATGGATACGTCCAAACAACGGTGACACGCGAAATGTTTAAATTGTGTGTGAATGGGTCGATGATCGAAGGGCCAAACATCGTGCTAAACTATGAGCCGACGCCTTCAGTCGCAGTTTGGAATAACCGCACTGATCCGAAATACCAAGTCCAAAGGAATGAGTTAACTCCCTCTCCGGGCACAAAAGAGGCTGCAGAAGATTACTTGGAGTGGTATCGCCATTTTGGTCATCCAACTATCATCAACAATGATCCTGAGACTCTGACAATCAACACAGGAGATGGTTTCTGGAAGAAGGCATATTTCAATTTGGTACGTACATTATTTTTGTTATTAATGTTTTTAAGATTTATTACTAGACACTCATCCTACTTTTATTTTCATATGTGAATAGAAAAAGAAAGCCGTTGCATTGGCGGACTCTATTAATCCATGCCTAAGCACAATTGATGTGAGGACGCCTGACCAACTCCAAGCTTTGATTAGGGAGCTTCATCATGAAGTTAAGGATGTGCAGCGGACTTTAAAAGAGGAGTAGACCCGGTACAAGAGGCGCGACTAGAGATGCGAGTACTACTAGAAGAGAGCCCTAAGCATCGGATGAAGAGACACATGATGAAGCCGGGGATGCGCAACGTGGTCCTCGTACTCGAGGCGGTCGTGCTGGAGCTCGTACTCGTGGCGGTGCTGCTCATCGTAATGTTATGAGCAAAAAAAGAGCTCGTCAAAGTCATCGACCTACCCCTCCTCCTTCTCCCTAACTCTATGTCTATGGTTTTGTTTTGTATGTGTGAATTAGTTGTACCTTTAATGTGAAGTTAGATTTGAAGTTTGAATTTAACTTGCACGTGAAAATTTATTTGATTAATTTTTTTAAGTTGAAAACCATGCATTATCCCGGTAAAAAAACCAAGTCACATTAGTGTTACGGTTGGGTTTCTAGGCAAAACCAAACCGTAAAACTGGCAAAATGAAAAATGTGACAGGTTTACGGTTGGGTTTTGCCTGGAAACCCAACCGTAACTCTGTCACATTTTTATCCTACAGTTTTACGGTTGGGTTTTCATCCAAAACCCAACCATAAATATGAAAGAATAATTTTACGGTTGGGTTTTGGCTGAAAACCCAACCGTAAATTTATGACCAGAACACATAATTTCCCTATGATATTACGGTTGGGTTTTCAGCCAAAACCCAACCGTAAATTCTACTGGATAACTTTAAATTTGATTCTCTAATTTGTTTGTTTTTCGTTTTTTCTTTGTTTGAATGACCCAATTTACCTTCAATCTAGTTAAAATGATTGAATAAGTTCAAATTTTTGATTTTGAAACCCTAATTTGACCTTAAAACTCAAAGCTACAGAGGTTGGTTACGGTTGGGTTTTGTCCTAAAAACCAACCGTAAATAAAGAACCTCAACACATAATTTTCCTATGATATTACGGTTGGGTTTTCAGCCAAAACCCAACCGTAAAATCTATTTTTAGGAAAGTTTTGGGTCGTTTTTGATTTTTTTTTTGGGTTTTCAAATAGAGCCGTTCAAACCTTGAACGACCCATTTTTCAAAATATAGCCGTTAACTTCTGGTTTATAAGTGAAATAGTTGAGTACATATCCAACCCATCCATTTTTTTTTTAAAGTTAAACCTTTATGTTACAACAATCATCTCTAACAAAACTAGTAGTCTAACATAGTGGAATATGGGTCAACCTGGGATTAAAAATCCAGATTTTCTTTGGATGAAGATTTATGTATTTGCCGCAACTATGTATTATGTTTTCCAAAAAGAGGAGAAGAAAGAAGGCAAAGTGGTATAACGAGTCCGAGTTATTGGCAAACAATCCATGAAAATTTTTGTTCTGAAACCGGCAACCTTTTTAACCGTGATCACGTCAACTTGATTTGTCGATATAACACTATACACCGATACGTAGAAGAATTTATGGCATTAGTTCGTATTATTGGTCAACTACGACTTAGGGGTGAAACCGAAGATGAGGTGTTACAGAGATCTCTTGAAGAATGAAGGAGATGGAAAATATGGCCCTTTTTATACCTACCTCATTATCACATCCTAAAGGACTTTTTGCTCACTCGCAAACCTATTTATTAGTTCTTTTGTAATGCCATTTGGGTTTGTTAGTGGTAATTTCAATTGTATCCCAGGTTACTTTAATGATTTCATGGGTTGTAATGTGGTCAAAAATTTGATGTTTACATAAATTTTGTGTTTTGAACCCAATTTTGAGTGAACTGAAATTCCAAAATTTTACACAAAATATTTACGGTTGGGTTTTCGATGCAAACCCAACCATAAACCTTCCAGATTAAAATTCACCCAGGTTTACGGTTGGGTTTGGTCTCAAAACCCAACCGTAAACGTTGCAGTTGTACGGTTGGTTTTGGAGTCATAACCTAACCGTAAAACTGGGTGAAAAACCCTGGTAGGTTTACGGTTGGGTTTGCACTCAGTACCCAACCGTAAACCTGGGTGAATTTTGTTTTCACACGTGATACTCCAAATTTTTTATTTCAAAAAAAATATTAATATTATGATTCCTCCAACATACATATGATATTGTTACTACGAATATTAAATGCCTTCCAGGTTTACTATATTATCATTCCGACTCCGAGTCAGAAACAAATGATATGAATTGAAAGGTCGGGGAGGGTTTTAATGCCTTCCAGAGTTCGAAATTGTGCTTGAACCGGTGACACCAAGACTTGGCGATATCACCATCGTATCCATCCTGTAAAGGGGGTAATGGACTTCGTTCTTTCAACTTGAGACCAACATAATGGCAGTTCTGGACCAGCCCAATCACACATCTTCTATTAGCCAATTGTTCGACAAATATTGATCTTGTTGGTGCAAATGTAAAACAATATCCATTTGAGATATAATGTATGACGCAATTGAAAGCGTTGGCGAGGATTTGCCCACATATTGGCATGCTCATCCAATACTCGCTAGTGCAATTCTTGTTGCCTATTAAACGCATTTCGAGAGCGATGAACTCCTCGTTTAACAACGACTCTTCATCTCTATATGCACACATCATTGGCTTGTATAAATCCGGGTAAGAGCGTAGTTCAACCGCTGACTTATGTCTTACATAAGTTACTTCGTCCATACCCAACCCTGCTGCTCCGCTAAATGGTCCAACTTGTTCGATGAATACATGGTATCCACAATTACCATCACCGGAAACATCGTCGGTTGCCTTTATGTATGGACGAAAAAAAGCCGGAAACGATGACATATAATTTTCATAAATAATGTGCTCGGTTCGGACGATTTTGCCATTCTCAATTCTTGAAAAGTTTGATGGAAATTGCATCAATCCTCTTGCAATCCGGATCGTATATGGCTCTTCAACCACTAATGTATTGGCTTTAAGTTTTTCTTTTCTTCTTGCTAATTCTTTCATACTAACTCATTTTTTGCTTCTTGCTAATTCCTTCATACTTACTCTTCTTGAGTTTGGGTGTGGAAGACCTTTTCCCTTGGCACCAAGTTCAATTGTTGAACTTTCTTGAGTGGGAACCGCGGGACCTTTTCCTTTAATATCTACTACACTTGGCCCCCTTGTTCCGTTTGACTTATTTTTTATTCAGCATCATCCTCCTTCTCATCCTTTTGCAAATGCTCAAATGCACAAGGGTTTCTTTTCTTTGATTCTTCATGCAATTCCCTTGCTTTTTTGCGTCCGACGGCCCTCGATTCTTTGGTAGAAGGCCTACCTTTTCTCTTCCCTCTAATTGGTTCCTTGACAGCGTACCTTGTGTGTGGAAACACGAAATAACTCAACTTCGTCAACCAAATTTGCCTTTGCGCCATATTTAATGTATCGTATTTGTTGGCTAAAGCCTTTCCAACGTGGGTGTCGGCAAACGATGCACCAAAATCTTGCTCGACGATGGGTTGATCGAAAGACAATTGTTGCCTAAACGGATCAATATCTTCAATTGGGATCACACCGTCTTCTTCGTACTTGGGCATCAAATGCCGGCAGGGAAGTCCCAAACTTGACATGTTAGGACAAACACATTCTTCTTCTTCGTGTAAGTTGCCCAATCTATAGTGCTTTACTTCGTACATTATCTTCTCAATAGAACAATGCGACACCTTATAAAAAGTACTTTGGAGCAATGGTTCGTCCTTATAGCTGACGTGTTTTCTAGAAAGGATTTTTTCAAAAGATTCCTTAACTCTGTCAAGGTCACGGAGAAAATAATCGTGCATCGCTTCGAAGACCGTAACAAACCCACCATCAGAATTATGAAGCTTCTTCTTCATTCTGTTGTGAGATGACTCCACGGTACTTGTAGCTTGGTTGTCAAAGTGCCTATATTGGTTTGTGAACGCCGCAACAAACTTCTCTTTGTGGGGATTCAACCAATGCTCCATCAAATAGTTCACAACTTTTGGATAATTACTCCAATGCAAGCATAACATACGAACATTTTCTTCATAATCTTCATTGGTGATAGACCATGTCAAAGCCTGCCATTCAGTTTGGAAAGTAGCCCATTTTAGTTCCGCCAACTTGTCATCCTCCTCGAATTTTTCTTTTGCCATTTCTTGTTCTGAAACCGGCAATTTTTTAATTCTCTCCATCCCGCTTTTCTTTGTTGGCCGAATAATCGTTTTGCACTTGGTTTGAATATTGTTCCACAAGTGGAACGTGCAAAGAAGATGATGAGCATCTGGGAATACCCTTGAAATGGCATTCATCAAGCCTTGTTCTTTGTCGGTGATAATTACCTTAGGGGTATATCCTTCAACGTAGAATAATTTAATTTGTTCCAATGCCCACACATAGCTTTCTTCGAGCTCGTTTCTCAAGAAGCAAAAGGCAACACTAAACGGGGACTTTGTAGAAGTTTGCCCTACAACATTCAAAACTGGGAGCTCATACTTGTTAGTTTTGTACGTGCAATCCATCATAAGCACTTGATGGGAGCACCGTGCTAACTTTATAAACTCGGAATGAGCCAATATAATATGCTTAATTTCTTTATTCTCATCTTCTTCGTGAAACATGGTGTAGTTTTTCGTCTCCCCCAAGTACAAAAGTTGTTGGATCGGGTCCCTTTCTTCCCATTTCTCACGCTTCAACTTGGCTTTGGCGTTGTAGATTGTCTCCAACGTAGACACATTATTTGAGTTTACTTTCTTCAAGTGCCCGAGTATATCACTGGGTTTCAAACGCTTTTCCGTCATATCGTTTACGATGAGCTTTTCTTCCTTGGTAAGCCGGGCCATAGAAGGATGCGTTAACAAAGTCTCTGGTGGTAGGTGGTTGTGACGACCGCATACAACCGTAGACAAGAACCACTTATTCTCGTTGTTCTTACGAAATTGAAGCTTGAAAGGACATCCCGTCTTCTTAGTGTAAGTTTTTCGCTTGATCTTCGTCTTTGGTACATACTCAGTACCCTTTTTTGCATGTCTTGTGTATTGTCCACTACACTCACAAACCATTTGAAAGCGGTTGTGTTTTTGTTGGTTGTTACAAACAATCACACACATGATGAGTTTCCCATGTTCTGTAGCCCACTTCTTTGCATCATCATTTTTATCCCATGTTTGCATGGTCCAAGAACAGAAAGTTAGGAGAAAAAAAATGGCATTATGTTAGATGTCGAAAGGGATTAACAATTTATCAATAACCTCCCAGGTCGTCAAATAGTGATCCGTAGTATCTATAGTTTCAATATCATTTGGAGGAGGCTGATCATTCATTGGTTGAGTTACGACCACGAGCTGAACAAAAGAGATCAAGGCCAAGCGTCAGACAAAACACTAAAACCAATAAGTTTACGGTTGGGTTAGAAGCGTCAGACCCAACCGTATAATCGACGGACCCAACCATAATACAACAAAAAAAGAAAAACCAATGTTACGGTTAGGTTAAAGACTAAAACCCAACCGTATCATGAAACACAAATACCCATGCACGTAATAAGTTACGGTTGGGTTTTTGGTAACCACCCAACCGTAAACCTGTAAAACTCTATTTTTCAGAAACACAAATGTATAGTTACGGTTGGGTTTTGGCTTAAAACCCAACCGTAACCATGATGGTGTAACAAAAAAAAAATGATTATGCACCTCATTTCCTTAAATATCAGCAAAAAATGAAAAAGAGTTTAAGTTAGAATGATACCTGACTATTCTCAGCAGTTGAATCTTCACTTTGACGACTACTTTCTCCATTTGGTTTAGTTTCACCATCACAACTTACACTTAAACCTCTCTACCATCCAAATAATCATACATAGTTGGGTCTCCCTCAATGGTATGTAGAATTTAGTTAGGCAATCATACAAGGATTCACCCTCCACAAATTTGCCACTAGAATCACTCATTTTGGGTTTTTTTTAAAATTTTGGGTTAAAACTCTGTTATCTCTCTTCCACTTTTACCACCAACATAAAACAAATACAAGACTGATTTAAGCATAAAAAATGAAGAATATAGGAAATGAAGATGATCATTTACGGTTGGGTTTCAAGAAATCACCCAACCGTAACTACATTTCCACTAAAAAAATTATGTTTACGGTTGGGTCCGATAATTAAACCCAACCGTAATATAATTTGCAATAAAATAACATGTTTGTTACGGTTAGGTTGCATTACAAAAACCCAACCGTAAATGATCATCCCACTTAAACTAACATTAAAATTTACGGTTGCTTTCTAAGCCAAAACCCAACCGTAATATAACTTTACAAAAACCACAAATTTGTTACGGTTGGGTTTCATTACAAAACCCAACCGTAAATTATCCCTGAATAGTGACAAAAAAATACAATTCTAACGGTTTTTTTTTTAAAATCTAGCCGTTGCGAATTTTTTCCCTATAAAAGGAAACCTTTCCTTTTCACTTTCTCATTATTCTCTATCCCTTTCATTCTCATTATAATTCTACACTTTCCAACTCATTCTCACCATACCCTTTCAACCATTAAAAATGGTTCGATATATGAATGATGAAGATGTTGCAATTGTTCGAGGGTGGGTTACGATGATAGACCACGCTTACGAGAAAGCCTTCTATAACAACAATAGAAACGTTGTTATACCTGAAAATTAGATGGACTGTCAGGAGGAAGATTCTTGGTGGGAGCGTGTGTTTGAAATGTTTGTGGCATTACACGGGAATAGATATCGGAGGACGTGCAGTACCATCAAGGGACGCTTTGAGGCGTTGTATGAAGAAATGGAAAACCTAAAACTGGAAATGAAAATGAGAGTTGAAGCATTTCCAAATGAAACCCATGTGGAAAGAGTAAGTGTGTCAATTAATAAATCGTTTTTTCTCAAAAAATATTTAAAATAATGAAACTTATAATTGATTTATTTTTTTCAGCATGCCATGGCTAGGGCGCAGTATAAAATCAAATCTGGGAAGGAGTTCAAGCATACAGATTGCTATCGTATCTTGGAACAAAGTTTCTATCTTGAGTTTCGCCGTTATGATTAAGTGTTTAAGTGTAATCATCTAATGATCTACTTTATTTCGTTTCCTTTGGTTCTTCCTTTAATGTTAAAAATAAGGTTTTTCACAACTCCGGTATTTGATAAGAAAATGAACTAAACCCAAGCATAACTAATTTTGTCTTAAAAACTGCTTTTACGGTTGGCTTCCATGACTGAACCCAGCCGTAACTAAAATTCATACTAAAAACATTCATATTTACGGTTGGGTTCTATTACTAAACCCAACCGTAAAAAAATTGTACAAACAACGCAACTAAATTACGGTTGGGTTTTAAGGCAAAACCCAACCGTAACAATATGGTAAAATATACACTAATACTAACACTACAAGTTACGGTTGGGTTAGGTGAGCCTTCCCAACCGTAACTACATTTCACTGTAAAAATCATTTTACGGTTGGGTTCGATTACTAAACCCAACCGTAAATAAATTGTAGAAACACCACAACTACATTAAGGTTGGGTTTCACCTCAAAACCCAACCGTAAATTCTGCGGGATTCTCAAAATGTCTGAATTTCCGTCTCCTTAAAGTACACAATTCCAACGGATTTTTTGTTTTAAAAATCTAGCCGTTGGTTCCTTTTTCCCTATAAAAGGAAACCGTTACTTGTCACTTTCTCAATATTCTCTATCCCTTTCATTCTCATTATAATTCTAGACTTTCTCATTATTCTCACCATACCCTTTCAACCACTAAAAATGGTAAACACATACACGAATGATGAAGATGTTGCAATTGTTCGAGCGTGGCATACGATGCTAGAGCATGCTTACGATAGAGCCTTCTATAATAACAATAACAACGTTGTTTCACAATAAAATTGGTATGAGGGTCAAGATACCGAAGAATGGTGGAAGCGGGCATTTCGAATGTTTGCGGCATTAGAGGGGAATGTAAATCATAGGCCGTGGAGAGCCATCAAGAGACGTTGTATCGACAAATGAACAACTTAAAACTGGAAAAGAAAATGAGATTCGAAGCAAATCCCTACGAGAACGGTGCGGAAAGAGTAAGTTTGTCGATTAATAAATCGTTAATTAAAAAGAGATTTCAAAAACTCAAACTAATGATTGATTTGTTTTTTTTAGCATGTGTTGTCTATGGAGCAGTATAGAATCAAATATGGGGAGGAGTTCAAGCATACAGATTGCTACCGTATTATGGAAACAAGTGGGGTGTTTGATTATCGCTATTATCTTTAAGTGTTTAAGTGTAATCATCCAATGGTCTATTGTATTTCGTTTCCTTTGTTTTTTTCCTTTAATGTACTACTTTAAATCTATTACAATAGAAGGAATAAGTTACAAACTTGTGTTTTAAGCCCAATTTTGAGTATATTGAAAATCAAAAAACAGTTAACAGAACCATTTACGGTTGGGTCCGATAACTAAATCCAACTGTAATACATTTTGTACAAACACCACAACTTGTCTACGGTTGGGTTTTAAGGCAAAACCCAATCGTAATTATGTGTTTAAACTGAAACAAAAATTAACAGAATATGTTACGGTTGGGTCATAGCCAAACCCAACCGTAAGTTCTACTGGCTACGGTTGGGTTTTAAGGCAAAACCCAACCGTAATTATGTGTTGAAATTGGAACAAATATTAACAGAATTGTTACGGTTGGGTTATAAGCCAAAACCCAACCGTAAATTCTACTGGATAACACAAATTTGGATTATCTAATTTGTGTGTTTTTCGTTTTTTCTTTGTTTCAAACACCCAATTTACCTTCAATCTAGTAAAAGTGATTGAATTATTTCAAAATTTTAATTTTTAAAACTCATATTTAACAAAAAAAAATCAATTCTCAAAAGGATGAGTTACGGTTGGTTTTTCCTTTAAAACCCAACCGTAACTATGGGAAAAATGGTGTTCATCATTTTCTTCTACTTACGGTTGGGTATGGTTTAAAACCCAACCGTAACTTTGCACAAAACATGGTGTTCATCACTGTTCTTTGATTTACGGTTGGGTTTTGTTGAAAACCCAACCGTAAATCTAGCCAAAAATTGGTGTTCATCATTGTTCTTTGATTTACGGTTGGGTTTTATTTAAAACCCAACCGTAAATCTGGCCAAAAATTGGTGTTCTTCGGTTTTCTTATGGTTACGGTTGGGTTCGACATGAAACCCAACCGTAAATTTCTCTGAACAACAAAATTTGAATCTTTCAAATCGTGATTTCATCAAGTTTTTCTTCCCACCAAACACAAATTCAAATAATTTTTTTTTTCAAATCATTTGATTAGGTAAAAGATTATGTTTAATTAATCATGATTAGTTTAAATTAATCTTAACTAATTAATGTAATTAAGATTACTAATGAGGGGTGGTTTGGGTATTGTGAAAATATTATGGATAAAGGGTTTTTGTGTTTTACTTCATAATGTCCCTATTTCGTGTTATTAGAGGCCCTAAATCAATTTTGGAGCCCCTATATCTCCCTTCTAAAAATATCCTTATCTTTTGAAATACAAGTGGAGGGACCTGAGTCCAAAGAGTAGACTAAATTATTGTTACCCAAGCCCAAAGTGTTATCCAAAGAAGGAGTAAAAGAATCCGAGCCCACTACTGTCCGTGTCTGTCTTTTGCCGCTAGAATTAGAGAAAAAATTCAAATTCAAACTCAAATTTGAAATTATAATATTCTTTCCTTTGTCAGCTGCGAGAAATTTACGAAACATATTTTGACGCCTGGAATCGTGGGGTCTTAAAACTGGTTGAGAAATCTTCGGCCAATCTACATTGAAGGAAAATTCTCTTGTTGACCCAACAGAATTTAGTGACTCATTTGAAATCGATCCAGTGGGAATAATCTCAAGATTTTGAACCCTGATTTTCTTATGTGACTGATCAACGACACCATTGATGAACTTCATAGGAGAAACTTTTACTGGAAAAGAAAAACCTCCATAATGACATAGAAAAGAATTTACAATGCCATCAAAACTTCGTACTTTTAGTCGTATAGCAGATGCATCCTCCCAATTGATAGTTGAATGATGTGTCTCAGTGAGGCCACCAAATTTTTGACTGAACCCAGTGTAAAAAGATAATCCCCAAGGTCGAAAGGAACACCATAAATCTCAATCCAAGACCCATCTGAATTAATCTCGGATAAAGAGATTGAATTGGATGCATTCCACCATGGTAATAATCTTATCAAAATATCATTAAAAATCCATAACCCATTCTGTAACATTATCTCACGATCCTGTTGAAAAGAAAAGAAGAAAGCTTTTTGAGATTGAAAAGGAAAAATATTAAAATCCAAATCCAAATCCAAATGAAATCTCTTAGGAATTTCTAGACGAATGCTATTCCAAGAAATTATTTTCTTTGAAGTTTCAATAATTACTGCTTGATTCCAACTTCCGGATGAAAGAACAGAATTGTTTTTGGTAGGCGCAATAATTATCTCATCCAGAAAAGATTGTTGAGTCTTTTCAGTTTGTGCAGAATTTTGAGTTTTATGTGTAAGGTTTTTTCCCATATGGGATAACTTAAAAGGGAAAAAGGATTTGATCCATTTGTTGGGAAGTTACAACCCACCCACCTTTAGAAAAACCACCCACTATATCTATCGGGTAACTACTCTATGATGGCTACGGTTAGTATACAGAAAGATAGAAAAATTGGACAGAAGGTCACCAAAACCATTCTCATCCCGTATACACCATATAAAAGTGAGAAGGAGGGTTTGGAACCAAAGTTCACAGCAACCAAGAAATTAGGGCAAACTCAAAGATTAAAGATCAATGGCTGGAGGTATTTATAATCTCTTTCTTTTGCTTCCGCTTCTAATTCTGTATGTTCATATTGTGATAGAATATACATATTAGGTTTTTCATTTGGTATCAGAGCCATAATTAACCTCTGCCTTGATTGAGTAATTGAGTTTCTTTGAGTTTGGGTAAATTGATTAATGAATCTATAAAAACCTAACTTATGGATGTTTTGTGTTTAATGGGTTTGGAATGTTTCAACCCCTATACAGGAAGAAACTGTATAGTTGACCTGTGACATATGTTCTAACATTCTTGGACACATATTGTCATTCCATATAGAATGATAAGTTACATACATGACAAAGCAACAAATGTGTTTCGTCCAGCTACATAACCTCCGATCATTGTTTTAGTTCTACTTTGGTTATTTCTGATACTTGTGCTTCCGTCCAAAGAGCCGTTCACGGTCTACAACTTCACATGGTAGAAAGACACATAGTAGGCTAAAACCATATTAGTCTTAACAACTGCCGTAGAACTTACTCTTAAAACATACAAAACACTAATGAAAGAGAACAATGAAATGAAGATACATATTGTATTGAATCTAAAACAATTTACCTCCACTAGTCTCATGCCTAGTTTTTCAGATTACAATATTATTCTTTCTCTTTCTATGTACAAAGGAAAACAACACCAGGCTACTAGTGGCAGCATATCATCTGAGAGAGGGGGAAAGTAAGATTCATAATTTTCTTAGTGAATTATTAGAAGATTATTATTATTAGAAATCATTCTTTTCTTATTAGAAGGTTGATATGAATGTAGATGATCATTGAGTGTGCTATAATCAGTACTATCCCTGCTGCTGCTTGTATAATCTATTCCTTGCAGTAATAATATTGATATATCATCAATGCAAGTTAGTCAGAAACTAAAACTCTTTGTTATTTGATAACTTGTTTGCTTTGTATGTCTGATAGTTGAAATATTGTTGGTTCATGGAATTGATAGTCTGGTTCTAATGCCAAATCATTGACGACATTATTACTTCCTAACCAGAATTTGAGCTTCTCAAATTCATCCTGTGAAGTGTTCAATTCTTGTGAAATGTATTTGGGGCTTAGTGGATTTGATTTAATGGGCCCAGTAATTATAATTAATGAGCTAACAATAATGGAGATTATTTGGCCGAATTTATTCCGTGAATTTAAATACGGAACATTAAGTACACGAAATAAATAAATTCAGACCTCAAATTAATTTAGGAATGTGACCTTCAAGTTTTCCAGTCACTATAATGTGTTTAATCATATTAATTTTGTTCCAATATATTTGTTGTATTATTGTTTGTTGACATGTGCAATAGTTATAAATAATTAGTTATATATATATATATATTATGACCATTAGGATTGTACATAAACAAAGAATTATGTCAAGTGAATTAATAATTTTAGTAATTAGCGAGTAGCCACAGCATCTCTAGTTATTTAAAATTTTCTTTAGAAATCACATGTGAAAACTAGACATAAATTTGTAATTAATCATATGTAATATGATAAAATATGCCCATAGGAAATTTTATTATATTTGTATGATTAATTGGGGTGAAATATTGAATTATATTTCTTAATCTACCCACATGAATTAAGGAATGAATATGGTTTAATAGTTTCATCATGTAGCTATAAATCTAATTTGAGTAGGACTTTAGCCCACAGGCAAGTTTTATGTCACTAGATTCATATTTTTTATACATGACTTGCATTGGTAAATCATGATTAAGTTTAAGTCTCAAATTTTTGTTTATAAGCATGTATATATTTTTCTTTGCAGTAATTTTAACTGTAAACATTTCTGATGTCAATTGTGACATTCCTGAATTAAAGGGTGATTCTTTCCAAGTTCATTTCATTTTGTGTACTCTTCCTCCACAATATGGCCCCTTTAAGATATCTTATAACACACATAAGGATAAATGGTCAATTAATGAACTTATGACCATGTGTGTTCAAGAGGAGGGGAGTTTAAGGATGGAAGAGGGCGAAAAGGTGAACCTTACTATTGCTTCTTCTTCAAAGAAGAAAAGGGATCACAATAAGGAAAGAGGAAAGATTTCAGTTAACCAAGGCATAAAGAAGGAGTCTCCGTGTTCCTTTTGTAAAAAGAAGGGACACATGAAGAAGGACTGCATTAAGTTTAAGACTTGGCTTGAGAAGAAAGGTAATTTTCTAGCGTTTTATTTATAAATTTAATATGGTTAATATTAATAATACATGGTGGATTGACTCTGGTACTACAATCCATGTTTCGAATACCTTGCAGGTTATGACAAACCTAAGGAAACCAACGAGAAGTGAACATTACATCTATTCAGGAAGTCAGATGAGTTCACATGTGGAAGTTGTTGGGACATGCAGTTTAATTTTAAGTAGTGGTTTTATTTTGCATTTAGAAAAGACATTTTATGTACCAGGTTTCACTAGAAACTTGATTTTAGTTTCAAGACTTGTACCTTTATGAATTTCCTTTAATTTTTCAGATTATGGTTTCAGTATTCTCATAAATTCTGAAGTTATTGGTTATGGTATTTTGTCTATCGTCTTTATTTGCAAGATCATATCACTCATAGTTCTATGCATGTTAATATTGGGTTAAAAAGATGTATTATGAATGAAGACTCCTCTATTTTGTGGCACCAGAGATTGGGACATATCTCCATTGAGAGAGTTAAGAGATTGGTAAAGGATGGGGTACTAGGTACTTTAGACTTTACCGATTTTGATACTTGTGTTGGTTGCATTAAGGGAAAGAAAACTAACAAACACAAAATTGATGCCAAGAGAAGTTCAAACCTATTAGAGATCATACACACGGACATTTATTGTCCGCACATGAACGCTAATAATCCGAAATACTTTATCACCTTCATAGATGATTATTCACAATATATGTATCTTTACTTGTTTCGTTCTAAAGACGAAGTTTTGGATGCCTTTAAATTGTTTAAGGTTAAAGTAGAGAAACAATGTGGTAAGCACAGTAAGATTGTGAGATCAGATAGAGGTGGAGAGTACTATAGTAGATTTCTTCATAGCACTAGAATTGTGGAATCAAGAAATGCTAAATTTCTTGAGAATGACTTGATTAGTGGGAGTGATCAATTTTAGGATATTGTTCCTGAAAAAGATAATGATCAACTTCCACCTACTGTTTCAAGTGACAAGTTGATTGTCAACTAATTTTAGTGACTATTTAGTGTATCTGCGAGATTCGGATTGTAATATTTGAGCCGATAATGATTTTATGTTATTTTCACAAGCCATAAATTCTACAGATTCAGACTTATAGATCAATGTATATACCTTAAGGTCAGTGGGAGACCTTAAGTGATAGATCAATGTATATACCTTAGGTGTAGCATACATTGTAAAAGATGATTGGTACAGGTTGGACCAATGCCCAGGAATGACATTGAAAGGGAACAAATGAAAAATGTTCCATATGCTTCAGTTGTTGGTAGCATTATATATGCTCAGGTCTATACTAGACCCGACATTTCATATGCCGTTGGAGTATTAGTAAGACATCAGAGTAACCCAGGAATCGATCACTGTAAGGATGCGAAGAAAGTATTGAGATACCTTAAGGGTACTAAGGATAACATGCTCATATATAAACGAACAAATAGTCTTGAAGTAGTAGACTAAGTTCGTTTCTTGTTTTGAGACTGCCTCACATGGTGTATGGCTGAAAGGCTCCATATCTGGGTTAAGAGTTGTTGACTTTATTAGCCGACCATTAAGAATGTATTGTGGCAATTCAGTTGCTGTTTTATGGCTAAGAGTAATAAGAGTCGAAGTAAACACATCGACATAAAGTATCTAGCCGTAAAAGAACGTGTACAGGAAAAGAAAGTGATCATTGAACACATTAGCACTGAATTGATGATAGTTGATCCCTTGACTAAAGGCATGCATATTAAAGAATTCAAGGATCATGTTGTAAGGATGGGACTTGGTTCTATTATGTAGTACATTCTTTATGTTTTTTTCTGAAGCTTTCATTTAGTTGGATTATTTCTCATTTGGAATTGTGTACGTACTTACTTTAGTTATCTTGTTGAGAAATACCATTATAGATTGACCTAGAGTAAACATATCGTTCACTCATTAAGTTAAGTATGAGTGGTGAAAGACTAAGTATATTGTGATACATGGAAGATTAATTCTTGCTCTTAAATAGGATTAGTCGCCATGATCCGTATATGGAGTCTCTCGTGAAATGGATCAAGTGGGAGAATGTAAGGCTTTTTCCCATATGGGCTAACTTAAAAGGGAAAAAGGATTTGATCCATTTGTTGGGAAGTTACAACCCACTAGACTCTCCCACCTTTAGAAAAACCACCCACTATATCTATCGGGTAACTACTCTATGATGGCTAGGGTTAGTATACAGAAAGATAGAAAAATTGGACAGAAGGTCACCAAAACCATTCTCATCCCGTATACACCATCTAAAAGTGAGAAGGAGGGTTTGGAACCAAAGTTCATAGAAACCAAGAAATTAGGGCAAACTCAAAGATTAAAGATCAATGGCTGGAGGTATTTATAATCTCTTTCTTTTGCTTCCGCTTCTAATTCTGTATGTTCATATTGTGATAGAATATACATATTAGGTTTTTCATTATGAGAAACAATCTTAGAAAAGGCATGAACAAAATTTGACCATCTAGATGTTCCTTCTTCAGCTGGAAAACATATAGATTGTTTAACTTTTTCCTTACATATGGTTGCACGAAAGAATTCACCATACTGATTCTTATTGCGCGAAAACAAAATATGTTCTTCTCCCCTATGGAAATTCCAGTACCAAGAACCATACAAGCTCTTTTTTGATTCCTTCTTTAAGATGTTCTTCATCCAAATAACCCCTTCAGGACAAATAAGAGTTTGAAAAATCTTCTTAGTGTTTCTAGTTTTTCATCAAATAACATCCTTTCAGTTTTCTTTGTTAAAACAAAAATTTTATATTTGCAATCCACATAAATCTCTTGATTAATCTGATCTGCACGACCTTTGTTTTTCTTCCCAGTAACAATTTCCCAATCACCTTCATTATTAGATTTTGCCACATCATCTTTCTTCTTCTTGTCTGTTTTTGTGCTTCCATTAACCACTGCTATCCAACTCATATTGCTTGCTGAAATCATCGACATATCCGGCACGATCTTCCTGTTCCAATTCAAATCCAAAAACCCTTCCTTGTTCAGTTAAGAAGACGACCTCTCACCATTTTACCGCGAGAAAAACGGATATTCTCTCTCCTAAACTAAAAATTATTATTCCACCGTATTTGTCCAAATACTGATAAATATCAATATTTTCACTACCATTAGTATCATAAATAAGACAACCTTTAAGCTAGATTGATAACCTCACATTGGAAGGATAAAAAAAATCATTTTATATTCTGTTTAGGGATGTACATAGTCGTTTTCGGTTCGGTTTCTGGCCAAATCAAAACCGAAGCTGGTAAAACTGGTATATCAAAATACTTACCGAAACCGAATCAGGCCATCGGTTCGGTTTTTAATCGGTTTTATCCGGTTTCGGTTTTTTCATCTGGTGTCAGTTAACTGACCAAACCGAAGCAGAGCAAAGAAGCCGTTGGAACTAGACTGCAGAGACACGATCTGTCGATCTCCTAAATTTAAATCCTTCTTGAGAGAGAACCTAAATGAACCAGTTTAATACAAGAATAGGGAGTCAGTACCTAAATGAATCAGTATAATACAAGAATCTTATTCGACTATTCCTAGTCAGCTCCAGTTGCACATTATTTAAGCAAATTTAATTTACAGAGATCCTGCAAATCTTGTCTATTAGTAGTAATTAGTGAGATATTTTTCAGAACCTACAGAAAAATACAGAACAACACAAAATTTATTGGTGAAATGAATTACCTTGGTCCTTGGTACTCATTAATCCTCATCCTCCTCTATTATATGTATAAACTTGGACTTAGAGAGAGTGTCCAAAGATTCTAAAAACAAATGAACACATAAACAATAGTTAGAGTATACAGTGAATGTCCAAAACTTCTACAAATAAATAAATAAATGAAATAATACCTATGTTTATACATAAATAAAAAATGAAACAATATTCAGTCATAAATAAACTAGTTTGAACCATTTTATAAGTAAAAAATCAGATCATCTTGGCAATCTACACCAAGGACAAAAAGCCAATTTCCAAGTACATTGTCATTGACAGACAACTAGTTGTGACAGAATTTATATAACAGGTTCATACATGGAGACAAATGCATATATGGACAGACAACTAGTCCTGGACACAGATGCATACATGGACAGACAACTAGTAACAAAGAGATTAGCTACAACAAAAATAATAATTTAGCTACATTTTAGTCAAAACCCAATAAATCATACCATCCACTTAATACCACTCTGGTTAGATTTGTACATCAACACTAATTTCACATAACAAGTAAGAGTTACACATGTAATTAAAGCTTCACATAAACACTAAGTCCCCAAGACAAGCAAGAACTATACCATGAGAAAATTGCTTCACAAATACAGGTACACATGCAGCTTAAGCAGCACAAAAAGATAAAATCACCCCCAACATATTCATTAGCTTCAGTTGTACCCCTAACATTGTGGTATTTATTTTGATTCATGAGAAACCAAACATCAAATCAAACATACAGACTATATTTGTTAAAGACATAAGAAAAAAACACCCACCAACGCAGCACTCACAACAAAATTAAACACAACAACAACTGTAGAAAAAAGGGCATCAACAAAAGATAGACATACAAAAGTTGAAGGAAGAGGAAGAAGAATAAGGATGCCAACAACATATGCAGCAAGGATTTTTCAATTAACTCGTGAACTTGGTCATGAATCAGATGGTGAAACAATAAGATGGTTATTAGAACATGCTGAACCATCTATAATTCAAGCTATAGGTACTGGTACTATACCTGCTATTGCTATATGTATTGGGTGTACACTCAAAATACCAACAACTTCACCTGCAGCACCAGATGGTGGTGATATTGCAAAAAAGAAAAGGAAAAGGCCTACTACTTCTGATTTCTTTGAACCCATTTTTTCAAATGGTGGGAATGTTTCAATTTCATCTTGGTTAGCTCCAATTGGTAGTGTTGGGAATTCAATGGGTGCAATTCCTTCTTTTGGTGGTGGTGGTAGGATAATGAATACTCAACATAGGTTAGTTCCTATGTGGGCAGTAAGTACAGCTGGGAGAATTATGCCATCAAATGCTGTTACTGCTGGTATTTTCTGGATGATTCCACAAGGAACAACTATTACTCTTGGTGTTGTTACTGGAAGTTGCAACAAGGAGCTCCTCAGTTATGGGCATTTCCTGCTCCTGCTTCTACCACTCCTCTGGTTAATATTTCTGCTAGACCTATATCTTCTTGTGTTACTTCTATGAAACCAAATACTGGGTTTACTTTTGTTGATGGGACTCAAATTCCTTGGGACTCAAATTCCTTCTACTACTTCAGGTCCTCTTCCACAAATTCCAAGATCAATTACCTTTGGTGGATATTGGTCAGAAAACTAAAGGAAACTAAAGGAAAGTGGCTATTCTGTCTCTAGATGGTTCAATGGATATTGGTCAGCAATTAGCTTCAATGGATATTGGTCAACAAGCTAATTCTAGGATCAATTAGCTTCAATGGATATTGGTCAGCAAGCTAATTCTAGGATCAATTAGCTTCAGTGGATATTGGTCAACAAGTTAATTCCAGGATCAATTAGCTTCAGGTTAACACAATATTGGTCAGCAAACTAAAGGAAAATGGATATTTTATCTCTATATGGTGAGTATACCTGAAGCTGAACTTGGTGATCAAGATGGTAAAATCCATGAGTGCTGGAACACACATTAGAAACTTTAATCCTACTGCCTTTACATGATTTTTTTTTCTGAAAAGAAAGAAACCAAGAAGAACCCACAACAGAACATAACATGCACCATTACTAAAAATTGAACTAAGATTGAGAACCCACAACAAATTAGAGTTCTTCAAATTTCTGATGAACCCTAATTTTTAAATTCTAAGTACAAGTACTTACTGTTACTGGTGTTGATTGAGAATCTAAATCTTCCATGATTGAATGACAACACAGATGGCTGCAAAACTAATCATGCAAAATCAATCAAAGAGGTTGATGCAGGAAGAAGTTAGAAGAAACATAGACTAAAAAAACTGCATATATTACTGATGCAGGAAGAAGCAGGAAGAAATTGGGAACGGATTGTCTTCTACTGAGCAGCCGGAGAAGAAGAAGAAGAAGGTGGGAGGATGCTGCTAGGGATATCGAAGTGAAGAAGAAGAGAAGAGGAAATGTGAATTAGGTTTAGGTCTCAGTTTATATCACAAGGTGATTGGAAGGTGTAGATTAAATCTATCAAGTATACTAAAACCTATATCAACGGTCACTAATTTTCGTTTTTCCATGGTAGTTCGGTTCGGTTTTGAGCACAAACCAAAACCGAAACCTTTATAGTCGGTTTTTAAGTTTTTTTTACCAAAAGCCTTCCATTACTAAACGGTTCGGTTTTTCCCTAAACAGTTCGGTTCGGGTCGGTTTCCGTAGAAACCCGTTACCATGTACAACCCTAATTCTGTTTGTACGACTTATTTATTATCTGTGTGTAGTTAGGGTGTAGCGAAGTCTAAACCACCTCATCACACGTGTAGCATGTGCGAACGGGTGCTTCACGTATGTGCATCCTTATAAAGAACCATATAGAGATTGAACATGATCTAATGATCCCTATTGCACCTTGTCAGTATATGTTCTTTGGAAAGTATTCTCAATTGTCACAAGTGAAGGGATATAATTATAAACTCTTCTTCATCCTTTATGTTTTTAGACAAAAAATAATCATTAGGTTTTAGCTACAAATTTTTGTAATTCGTACAAAGTTGACTGATTGCAAGTTATTCTTGCTAGGTTAACGTTGAAAATTAAGTGTCGTATCTTGAAAGACCATCATCCCACTAAACATAACAATATTCTATATGAGAAGATATTTTTCTTACGACCATAGTGATCTCCGCCAAAATTCAATTGCTTCATCTCTATTTCTAATCATTTTACTTTTTTCCTTGTTCGATTGTTATAATTAAACATACTTCGTTGTTGTTAGTAAACTGCTCCCTTCATCCTAGTTATAAAAGGCCTACAAATGTAAAATTTTCTAGATGAGCCTAATTTAATTTTTAGGGTAGTAAATTATTTTTGTTACCCTTATTTTTGACATATTTGTTTTTAGAGCAAATACTTGTTTGAACCTACAGGCATTGGTATACTAAGTATGTTTTCAAATTTAGTTGCTAAAACTATTTATATATTTATAGCCTACTAAAATCAGTTTAAGATAGATTTCATTAGGTAACAGAATTCTTAGATCATCCAAGTTTCTGTCGAAGACTGAAGATTAAATACTACACGAATATATATCATTTTGAAGAACTTTATCAAAGGTCAGTAATGAAGACTGATTATCCTTGCATATTTCCTCTCTGTCTATCTATCTATCTATCTATCTATCTATCTATCTATCTATCTATTGTGTCAAATTCAAAGACTTTAGTAAATGACGAAATTGCAAAAAAGATTTTTGTCATAGATTAGCTTCTTAGCTAAAATCTAGTGAAGTTTCGAATGTCAAGCACATGCTCATTGTATTTCAAAACTAGAATCAAGTAAGGATTCTCTCATAAGTTTTGAAATAAGGTTTATAATCATATTCAAGAATATTTCTTGGAATTTTAATTTTATGCTCATTGAGTTCGAAAACCTATAAGAGAGACAAAAGTTCATGAAATTGTCCATGTTTTGAGTTCGTGAACTTATATTTTGAGATCATGAACCTATAGGAGATAGAAAGGTTCCTGAACCAAACTTGCTTCAGTTCGCAAACCTAGTGTTTTAAGTTCGCAAAGCTATATCACAAAAGTTTTTCCTGGACAATTTTTTAGTTGATTTCGCAAACCAAAAAAATTGAGTTCACATCCTAACTAAAGTGGGCTGACCTAATACAGCTTGATTTTGGTTCACTCATTCTTATTTGTTTTTCAAGGAAAACTTTTTACACGTTTAAAAATGCTATTCTTAGCTTTAATTCTTTTACGGGGGAAAACATTTTTTATTTCCAAGAATTGATCAAACTTGGGATACAAGTTTGAGTTTCAATTTAGGCAGTCGCAACTTTGAATGCACACGCGTAACTTTAACAGTTTGAAGTTATCTTTGGAAGTAATTTATTTATAAAAATTACTTGACGCTAAATTAGTCCAATAATTAAAACCGTGGAAAGAACCTCAATGCAAGTCAAGTTCTAACTAAAGAAAATTTTTCTTTGTATCTAAGCTAGACTTATCACTATTAATAATTACTTGGGTTGCAAGAAATCATTGCTTACATCTAAAGAAACCTAGCCTTGATCGATTACTATATATTGTAACAACAATACAAAATCTTAATCCCTTACACGTTTCATATCTTGTTGCAAATTTTATCTTCTAACACCGAAGGTTGTTCAAGAACTAAGGTGAGACTTTGAAAGACTTTACTTGGGGATTCGTGAAGAACACGTATGACTATTTTTTATTGATAGCTTCAGAACCTGGATCGCAATTTGATATGTTGTATAATTTTTTCCTATTATAAAGGTATTTCTCTTCTGTTATAAGGCCATTTAAGAATTATTGATCAAATCCAGATTTCGATATAAATTCAATCTCGATTGCCTATAATGCTTATCTTTTAAAATCCAGATTTGAAGATACCACATAACTCTTCTAGAGTTTTTCTATGATTGATATTCTTGTGATATAAATTAATTAGGTAACTCTATAAGCTTTGAAGAGTAAAAACCCAAATCTTTTGATTTATATTCGTCTAAATCTAAGAGAAGATTTTTTTCACCTTGATTTATCATCATAAGGCGTCATGTTTGAATCATGGTAGCGCTAGTCTTCACGAAGGACTGTGGAGCAACTCGTTGGCCTGTAAAGGACGTCAGTATGAAGGTTCATGCGATAATCAGGAGATGTAGGGGCACAACTGCAACAAAGTAGTTTGGAGGGGTTTATTCTATCCCCACTATATTCCAGGTCGAAATCATTATAGTAGGCTAGTGTTTGTAGTAGCTTAATGCAGTGTGTGTTCAAACTGGACGAAGTCTTGGGGTTTTCCGCTAGTTTTCTTTGTTAACAAAATTTCTAGTGTCTTTCTTTACTTTTACTCTCCCCATTATATTGATTTTATCTTTATAATTGAAGTTCTAGCTAGTTATACATTAACCATCTTGGTGATTCAGTAATCTCAATTTGAGATTATCCAAGGATATTCCTAGTCTGCATTTATCATTGATAAAAGATTACGCAAGAATTTATCTATTAGGCTTTAAAACGAAAAAGTCGGTGGTGTACTTGGTATCCTCCACTTTTCATTAGTATTAACAACTGTATTTAGTTTCGTTTGATTTTCAAAGGGAAAAATATGAAGAATCCTTGTAAAATGATGAACAGATGAATTTTCTTAAATTGTGAGAACAAGCACATGAGACTATATAGTTGAGACGAAAAGAGTGGTTATAAAAAATCTAAGGATAGTCTAAATATATGTCCTATGAAAAACATAAAACTCTAGCAACATTTCGCTTGCTAATGCGTAACTTTTTACACCAAGACAAACAAGCTAGAGCATCTCCAATGCTAAGAGGAGAAAGTTATCCTAATATTACATATAATAGATCAGTATAGAAATTATGATCGCCAACCTCAATAAAATTGATATTCAAAACATCGCCGATTTATAAGTTGAGTTATGGGCTTAAATCAGACAGGTTTTATATATATATATATACACCGATACTTTTAAGCAATGTTTCAAACATTTTTAGTTTTATCTTTTTTTACGAAGCAAATTTGAAATTTGAAATACCATTTATCCAGCGGATTTTGAAACACCTCTGCTTGGAAAAAAATCGAAAAAAATAATGCAGAGCCCAGTACAAGATTCACGAATAATACAATACATATGTAAAACAAGCTCCCCATTATGCAAGACTTGATTACTATCAATAGACCTAAACGTCTCCGTGTCACAAGTCCAAAAAACCAGAGTTTGCTTGAGTAAAACAATCATTTCCTCAGCTAATTTTTGCCTAGCCCCAAACACCATATTATTTCGTTCCTTCCAAATATTTCAAGTCATATCATAATGGAGAATACGCCATTTTTTTTGCATATTCCTCTTAGAATATTACAGCTCTAAGAAATGCGAAATGCCAAGAAATGCCATTTTTTTTCCCCATTTTTTTTTGCATATGCCAAGAAATGCGAAATGCTTTTTGTAAAATAATATTAAACCTTAAAAGTATAACTGCAATGCATTAAAAGGTGATCAGTAGTCTCTCTTAGAGATGCAAAGCACAATACAATCTTCACTGTCTGGTTGAACACCTCTATGTCTAAGCATAGTTATTGTAGGCAGAGAGTTATTGAAGATAACCCATAACATGAAACTGACTTTGTTTGGAATATACTTGTTCCATGAAAATTTCTCGTAACTGCAAGCAACAATATTACCTGCTAGGGCTCTGTAACAAGCCTTTGAGCCATACTTTTCCCAAATACCAACTTCATCAGCATCTTCCACAAATATATATACATCTCTTAAGTCTTTTTTTAGAATATCCCACTCCATTTTGTTCATTTGCATTATGATTATTCATGAAGTTCCCCTCCCATCTCCCTGCATCGATCATCTCAACAATAGTAGCTTGTTTTTTTTTCAACAAGCTTTATAAATGACATGAAATAATTATATTAAACACCCGATATCAACCCACCGATCATGCCAAAACCTGGTACCTTTACCAATTCTAATCTTAAAAGAAGCAAAAGTTTGTAGTTCAGGGATCATTCGAGTTACATTTCTCCATAAACTCTTAGATTGAGCTGAAGTATCATCTGCATGCATAGCCACTTCCTCCTTCATTTTACATTTCTGCTGAACTATCTTCCTCCAAAAAGAATATCTTTGTCAGTATATCTCCAAACTCATTTTGCAAGAAGATCTTTGTTGGTTGTCCTTAGAATTTTCATCCCTCCATATTTATTAGGTGTACAGACATTAGTCCAAGCCTCCCAATATTCTTTTTACCTTCAACTGCTCCCCATAGAAAATTGTGCATCGGTCTCACCATCCTCTTCTGAACGCATACAGGAATTGAAATAAAAATAGGTAGTACACTGTCGACTTGGCGTTCTTAATGGGAACCAGTCTACCATCTTTGTTCAGAAACTTCTTCTTCCAAGAGGCAAGTCTCATTTTCATTCTTTCTATAACAGAATCCTAGACTGAAATTCTTCTGGAACTAGCACCAATAGGAAAATCCAAGTACTTTATTGGTAGTTTCTCAGTTTGCAACCTAGTTCCTTACCCAATACTTTAATAACATCATCATCTCCCACACTAAGCATAGTTTTTTTTTTTTTCGAAATTAAGTTTTATACCAGTTAAAGTTTAAAAAAACGGAGAAAATAATGAAAAGTGTCGTTAGCCCTTCCGCATTAACATCAATGAACAAGAGAGTATGATCTGCAAACTGCATATGAAAAATCGTTGTACCTGTAGTAACTACCTTGAACCCATGAATTTGCCCTATTTCCACAGCATCATTCATAAGCTTAGATATAACTTCAACCACCAGCAAGAATAAGTATTGTGAAAGAGAATCACCCTGCCCCAAGCCCTTAGAGGCTTGAAATTGTCAGTTGATGCACCATTGACTAGCAGTGGTAGATGAGTTGAGGAAACACACCATTTCATACAAGAAATCCACCTATCTCCAAAGCCATGTCTTTGCAAAATACAAAAAATACAAACATGTCAATTGACATTGTCAAATGCTTTCTCAATTTCAATTTCACAGATAATTCCTGGAACTTTAGGCTGAAGCATATTTACTACACATTCATTTGTAATAAGTACCCATCACGAATTTGTTTCTCCTTAATGAAAGCCCCTTGATAGTCAGAATTGAGACTTGGTGTAGGTGTATTAAATCCTTGACAACACGTGTTCAAGAAAATATGGAAGGTGTATCAGATTATGATGGAGCGAGAAACACTGAATCAAAACTCTTTGAAGAGTACTTAAACAGACATCTAAAATAATGATAAGTATTGAAATAGACATATGAAACTGGCAGCATCGATGCATGATCGACACTTGGGTTGCGGGAAAACATGACACACTACTAGAAACAGATAGCTTTGTTGCATGACTGACACACAAGTTGCGGGAAAGCCTGACACAGTAAAGGGAACTGACAAACATCGATGCATGAGAGACACGTCTCAGCCGTACAAGTTGCGGAACAAAAGAAACTGAAGCATGATAAGTCACTTTCAATAGCCACATGTCAGACATACCATAATTCTAATAAGACCGCAACATTCATCCAAATCCAAAAACCACAACTTGAGTACAATTCCAAATAGGAAGTGCGGGATACAAAGCGAGAAACTAAGGGAAATACGCAAATCAAGTCTTGCGGGAAATACAAATAAGTCTTACGGGATACACTTCGCTCCAAAGACTGGATAAGAACAAATAGGTGGAAAGTTAGATTGGAGGGACCTATGAAATTTGCTATAAATACCAAAGTCTCAAACAGGAATAGGGACTGGAAAAATTTGGGATAATTAGACATAAGGAATAGGATCAGAGCAAAGAGTTTAGGTATGAGTCTTGTGTTAATTTTTAGTTCAATTTTTCTTTGATTAACTTGACTTTAATTATATACATGATATCTTTCTGTAACATAGAAACATGAATAAAAAATGATCTAAATCTTTATCACCCGTGGATGTTGACAATTTGATTGTCAAACCACGTTAAATCATTGTGTTGATAGTTGAAGTAATGCTTTGTTCAAATTTTGCTATCATGTTATGCTTTCATTTTAAGAAACTTGATTTTATTATGTTTCTAACTTTGATGGTTGTGATCCAAAGACGCAAGATTTTTGGTAATCACAATTTGGCGCTAGAAACAGGGGTGGGTAAAAGAATTTATTCTACCTGTCCAAATCTTCATTTTAATACCTTGAATTTTATTACCTATGAGATCCCTTATTTTCAATTAGGAGTTAGTTTCTTTTTAAGTGATATTTCAAAAATCCTACATATAGTTTTTCTTCAAAACTTCTCAACTGATGCTTATATGGAATTAACTGATATGATCATGTATAATACTTCTTTGACAAATAGCTACCCTTATATTAATATATTTTTTGATTACCTTGTATGTTCTCTTAATCATAGGTTTGGAAACTTTGTTCATAAACTTCCACCAAAATATTATGTTTTATAATAATTTTACAAAATAATTAAGCGTGAAGCCATTAAATTTATGTATCTCTGATTCAATTATTTGAATGAATTAAAATTGTACTAAAACTATCTAGTTTTGATATTTGTTAAAACAATAAAATAAGCCTTGAATTGAATTCCTAAATTTGCTTCTGATATGTTCGTAAAAAATGATTTGATGAACTTATAAAATCTGAGTTAAATTGGAAAGTAATCGGGCTATTATGTGGTAAATTAGATTTTAGCTAAAATGTTTCTATCATTCAAATGGTTTTGTATATATATTACGGATGTTAAAGATCTATGAAACACATATTTCATTATCTGAACTCTTTTTAGAACATTGACAAAGAAACTTCTACGACGGTACAAGATTGAACAAAACAAATATTGTAATATTTCAAAAGAAATTACGTAAGTGGAAACAGTTGCAAATAGAACCATGTAAGAACAAGATGGTAATATAAGAGATTTGGGAAACCAAACAATAGGGACTCTTCCAGAGAAATAAGTAGTAGAAGAATCCCAAGGACCAAAACCCTTGATGCTCAGGAAAATATCCCGGTTAATCAATCAATTAATCAACCACATGAAGAAACATCGCAGAACAGGGTTGACCCCATTAATCAACTAATTGAAGAAATGAATGAAATGTGCAAGGTTCAGAAAAAATGTACAAAAAAAATTGCCCTCTTAACTCGAGAAAACCAAATGCTTAGAAATAAATCCCAACAAGATGCGGAAGCATCTGTTACCAGGATACAAGGGCAAGAGGCAAGCTCAAACAGACCCACAAAAAGTAAAGCAAGAATTAATCAAGATCAAAGGGTGATGGTAGTGGAACCCGCACAAGATATAAATTTTCACTCAAGACAAAACATGATAAATCAGCGGTATGGATCAGATAGACTGGATTTTGATGATTTAGAGCCGCAAAACAACAGATGACAAAAATATTTAGAGGACTTGGAACAAATAAGAGCAGAAATCAAAACTTTGAAAAATAAACAAGAAGGAGGACGACTTGAAGAAGTGATAAAAGAGGCCAGTAGAACACCATTGGCCTCATACCTTGCACTTGCGTCTATCCCGCATAAGTGCAATATTCCCATCTTTGAATGTTATGATGGGACGAAAGATCCAGCGGTTTATTTAAAATACTACAATCGCAATATGACCCGTTGGAAACAGAATGATATTATCATGTGTAGATATTTTCCTTCAAGTTTGAAAGGCTCATCATTAACATGGTATGATAATTTACCGGAAGGGTCAATACATTCGTATGCTCAATTGACCCGTAAATTTTTGGAAACCTACATGTATAATAAGACAGCAGACGCTGGGATGGACAAGTTATTTTCCCTTGCGTCTTGGACAGAGGAGACCATCCGAGACTACACAGATCGATGGCAGGCGATATGTCAAACAATATGGAATGTAACTCCAGAAATTTCTATTAACTGCTACAAATGGGGGATAGCCAACCGAACGAGCCCACTCTTTGTAGATATTCATGGAAAAAATCCGAAAACCGAAGGAGATCTTAGGGAGATTATTGAAAAATATGCAAGGTTGCAGGATATTCAAAAACATCATCCGAGAATAATTTCCCAACACCATAGGGTTGCCAACAGGGGCAAATTTTGTAGAACCATCAACAAGTTCCGGAAAAAGGGTTGCGGGAGAAAATCCTGATATTGAATCCAAATGAGGTAAGGCAGATGATGAAAGAAAGTTCAACCGCATATTTGAGGATCGAGTTTTTAATAAACTCAACACCCCTTACTTACAAATTCTAAATGCAATTAAGAACAGGCAAGATTTTCAATGGCCATGGACAAAAGGAAAGAAGTTATCACACATATAGAATTCAAAGGATTATTGTGAATATCATTGCTATCAGGGCCATCCTACAAGCAGATGCAGGAATTTGAAGTTGCAAGTTCAAAAATTGATCAATATGGGAGAGTTGAAAGAATTTATTTATTTTCCCAATCCTCCACCAAGGCTCAATATGGGAAAAACTGTAAATATTCCACAAAATGACCGAACTCTTAATATGATTTCCTATACTGAATCAGATCAATCATCTATGCACGTAACTATTGACAAGAAGCTGTGTAACAGGGTTCACAGTCATGAAGTCTTCAAAGTTGCGGGAAAAGTTACAGAAACATGGGAAGAATGGATGGCTTCCCCGTTAACTTTTTCAGCGGACGAGGTTGATCAGGAAATTGAAACACATAATGATCCGTTGGTGCTTACTCTACCAGTATCTGAATGAAATATCATAAAGATCCTCATGGATGGGGGTAGTTCCCTTAATATGTTATTTTATGACACCTTCCAGAAAATGGGATTAAAAAACGACCAGCTTACACCTTCTTACACACAATCTATGGGTTTAATGGGTTAGCCTCAAAACCAAAAGGGGAAATTTTACTTGATGTTATGGCTTGACCAATAAGTATTCTCACTAAATTCAGTGTAGTGGAGGCACCATCTCCATATAATGTCATCATTGGTAGACATTGGGTCCACTAATAGAAAGGAGTAACCTCAACATATCACAATACTTGTGATTCCCGACACCGAAATGGGAGATGGAAATAAAAGGAGATCAGAGTGTAGCAAAATCTTGTATCCTCGTAAAAATTCGCATGAATGAGGAACGAGTTCAGCATCAACAAAATAGAAAGAAAGAACGAAAGATGAAAGCCAAAGAAGAAACAATAAATCAATATTTGATTGAGACTGCGGCTAAAGAATCGGTGAATGAGACAAATGAAAACACCTCATCAGAAGCGGGTATATCAAAAACTAAAGAAAGGGGCAATATCACGGAATATCAATTAAAGGGAGCTCCCACACTACTAAGATCTCCCAAATCCACTTTTTCTGCAGTCGAAGAAACCAAGAATGTAAATATAGGAACAGAAGAGTTCCCGAGAATAATTAAGATTGGAACATTAATGCAAACATAAAGGGAACATGATTTGATTATTCTACTCAGAGATTATATGGATATTTTTTCATGGAAAATGGAGGATATTCCAGGCATTGATCCGAGTATTGTCCGTCATGAGTTTCATATACATCCGGATACTACACCCTTTCGGCAACGCATACGCAAAGTAGCACCCGAATATCCTTTGCCAGTGGAGAAGGAACTAAAAAAGCTCATGAATGCGGGATTTATTCGAGAGGTGCGATATCCAACTTGGATATCTAACATTGTGATTGTACCAAAAAAGAATGGGGGAGTAAGAATTTGTATAAACTTTACCAACTTAAACAAGGCATGCCCAAAAGATAGTATCCGCTTCCCAGCATTGATCAGTTGGTGGACGCAGTTGAAGGACATGAGGCTTTATCCTTCATGGATGGGCATTCAGGGTATAATCAGATTGCTCTAGCTGAAGAAGATCAAGAACACACTGCCTTTTTCACTCCACATGGTTTATACTATTATACAAGAATGCCATTTAGATTAAGGAATGCGGGAGCAACTTATCAGCGATTGGTAGACGTAATTTTTAAACCATGGATAGGCCGCACCCTGGAAGTTTATGTATATGATATGTTGATAAAAAGTAAACTTTCAAAGGATCATCTACAAGACTTGAGAGAAATATTTGAGGCCTTACGAAAATACAAAATAAAAGTCAATCCAGACAAATGCATTTTTGGAGTTACGTCAGGAAAGTTTTTGGGGTATTTGGTCACCAAAAAAGGGATTGAAGTTGATCCGGAAAAAATACAAGCAATTGTCAACATGCCATCACCAAGGAATGTAAAAGAGGTCCAGAAATTAAATGGTTGTTTGGCCGCACTTAGCAGATTCATTGCCAGATCATCGGACAGATATAAACCCTTTTTTGACACCTTGAAAAAGAAAAGTAAATTTGTATGGATCGAAAATTATGAGAAAGCCTTCCAAAATATCAAAGATTATCTTGCCACATTACCCGCATTACAAAAGCCAAAGCTGAAGAAGTGCTGGCCTTGTATATAGCCGCAACGGAAGATGCTGTAAGTGCGGTATTGGTATGGACAAATGAGAAAGTAGAGAAACCAGTGTACTACATCAGTAAAAATCTTAACCTTGCAGAAAGGAACTATACCAAAATTGAACAATTGATATTAGCACTGGTTTTTGCTACACAGAAGTTGCGCACATATTTTATAAAACATTATGTACGGGTACCAAGTAAAGCTCAGCTAGAGTCCGTACTTAAGAATGCGGGAAAAGTAGGGAGAATAACAAAATGGAATGCACAACTGGAACAATTCCACATCTTATTTGAAATACAAACTGCACAAAAATCACAAGTTTTGGCAGATTTCCTTGCGGATTTACCATTAGATGATGATTTTGAAATTTAAGATTTGCCGGAATAGAAGATGATGATTCCTAGGATATTCTGAGTTCTTTAAACTCCCGCAGATGGGAAGTATTTGTTGATGGGGCATGGAATAAAGAAGGAGCAGGAATTGCAATTGTGATTACAACTCCTACAGGAGATCGAATGGTACATGCATTTCGTCTTGAGTTCGGCGAACATATAAATAATATAGTGGAATATGAGACCCTGGTTCATGCCCTACGTCTCATCATCGAATTTGGAATAAGTGATGCACGGCTAACAAGTGATTCACAATTGATAATTCGACAGGTCGAGTTGAAATATCAAGCGCTTGATGAAGACCTGATTGAATACAAGAATCTTGTTCAAAAATTGGCATCCCAAATTCCAAATATAATCTTCCAACATTTATCTAGAGATAAGAATCGGCATGCTGATGCATTAGCCTTTATTTCTTCAATGATAAAAGATCAGAATATATCAGCAGTCAAAATTGGACGCATTTATGAGCCGTCAATAAATTTATGGGCAGTCGAAAACATGGAAGAAGAAGTTGGTGAAGATATTGAAGATGCAGTCGTTAGAGATGATGCAAATTTTTCACAAAAATCAGAAGATGATTGGAGGATCTCAATACATCAATACTTACAAAATGGAATATTGCCCGCAGATACAAAAGAGGCAAGGAAAGTGCAATCGAAATCTGCAAATTATCAATTGTGGGATAAAATTCTGTACCGCAGGTCTTTTTTGGGACCGTTACTTCGATGCTTATCACAAAAGGAAGGGCAACGTATTCTCATTGATATTCATTATAGAGATGCGGGAAATCATAGCGGAAGACGATCACTCGCACTAAAAGTAAAAACGCAAGGCTATTACTGGCCATTTATGCATAAAGATGCGGAGAATCTGGTAAAAATATGCGATGAATGTCAACGCTTTGCAAAAAGAATCAAAGCTCCCGCAACGGAACTCAATTCCGTACTCAGCCCTTGGCCATTTGCAAAATGGGGAGTAGACATTGTTGGTCCATTAGTGGAAGGCACTCAAAGAAGAAAATATTTGATTGTAGCCACATATTATTTCACTAAATGGGTTGAGGCCAAAGCTCTTGCTCATATCAGAGATACAGATGTTTTCAAGTATTTATTCGAAAATATAATTTGCAGATTTGGAATTCCGGTAGCCATAGTTTCAGATAATGGACAAAAATTACAAGGAAAAGATATCAATATGTTTTTCGAAGCATTTAATATTCAAAAGAACAAGTCCACTCCACTCTATCCTCAAAGTAACGGACAAGCAGAAGCAACAAATAAGACAATTGCTATAAATCTGAAAAAGACTCTAGATGGTCATCATAAACGATGATGTGAACAACTTCATAAATACTTTATGGGCGTATCGCACAATAAGAAGAGAGACCATTAGAGAGTCACCATTTCTTCTTACTTATGGAGCGAAAGCAGTTATTCCAACAAAAATTATTTTACCCACAACAAGGACAGAAGCGTGGGAAAAGAATTTGAACTCATACCTAATGCTTGAAAAGTTGGATGACTTAGAAGAAAAAAGAGAGATTACGCTTCAAAGGATGGAAAATTATCAAAGAAGATTGACAAGAGAATACAATAAAAAGTGAAGTTGCGGAACTTTGTGGAAGGACAATATGTTTACGGCAAATCCCGGAATACCAAAGGGATAAAAAAGTAAGAAAATTTGCACCTACATGGGGAGGACCTTATATTATACAAGATATTGCGGGACAAGGTTCATACCACTTGCGAAATATGGATGGAGAAATTTTACGGCATCCTTGGAACACACAATATCTCAAACCATATTACCCCTAAACAATCAATGCAATCATACAATAATTTGGCTTCATACTAGGTAAAACAGAACAAATGCAATCTCTCTAGAAAGTCCATGTAAATGTCTATGACTGCATGACTATTGGATCTTTCGCCACAGGGATGCCTAACATGACATTAATTATTGTACCAGGTACTCTCCATTTTAGGAGGTGCTCTAGGGACCGCATCTTAATTTCCTCTTGTCCAGAGAGAAGTTAGACATGCGCTACAACCCTCAAAGTAACTCAAGGTACAAAATTACCTTGCGGTTAATCAATACACACTCATTCAATGTACTAACAATCAATATATATATATTCAAAAATTGTTTTGCAGGGGAAAAAATACAAGGCAAAATGAAAGTGCAAGTACAATTTGAAAGAAGGAAAAGCTAAACAACAGGAAAACAAAGGGAAAAACTAAGGTGCGGGAGGCTTTGCATTAAAAGGAGGGTTTTGAGGGACTTCTTTGCGGCTATAGATTTTGGAAAATCCATCGGCCTTCACTCTATCAAGAGTGCTGTTGAACGTTTTTGTAATTCCGACACGAGCTTCCACCCTCAACCAAGAAATATAAGCTTTTGTGTCTTCGAGTTCTTTCTTGCACTTATCTGCCTCGGCGACAGATTTTTCGACACTCGCCTTCCAAAAAACTATTTACCCCGCTCCGAAGACAAGTCCCGAGCTAAGCTTTCAGCCTTCATAGTTTCCTGCTTCCGTTTGTCCTCCACCTCTTTAGTTCTAGAAGATAGGATATCCAGTTGATTTTGTGCTTCATTAGCTTTGACAGAAGCAAGCTCCACCTGTCCATTGAGTTCTTCCACTTTAGCATTGGCAGCACCGAGCTCTCCTTTAGCTTTAGCAGCTCTTGCGGCCGCATCCTTGAATTTTCTTTCAAAATCTGAAACAAAAACAACAGGTTAATCAATGTGGAAGTAATATTTTCAATTTCAAGTACGGAAAACAATAAGATACCTCTTGCGAGGGATTGAAACTCTTTTAGTTCATGGGCCATTGCGTCTCTGGAAACATCAAGAAAATCGTATTCTCCTGAAAGCTTATGATAATTGGCAGTGAGTTGTTGAAGATCTTGATGAAACTGGTTTAATTCTTCTTGCTTCAATGAATCATTAACCCGCAACTGATTTGATTCGCTTTATACTTTTCCAACTCTTTATGAAAGCGGAAAATGTCACTCTCACGATAAAGAACGAAAACAGATAATTTACGGATTTTAGCTTGAGCATCCGCAAGTGCGTTCCCTTTGACAAAGGCATCTGAAGCTGAATTGTCTCTATCTTTAATCAATTGCGCAATCTAAGAAGAAAGCTGGAAGTTATGATGTGAACCGGAATGAGAAAATCCCGGAAGGATATTCTGACGCTCCACACAAAGCTTGCGATTTTCTTCTTCCAACTTCTCTGATTGTGCCCGCGCTTCAAGAAGACAATCCTTAGTCCATAGCAAAGTAGCATTGTGCTCTATCTTCTTGCGGATGAAATTTCCATATAAAAGCCAGTGCTTTGATTCTGATTCATTTAACTTATCCACCAGGTTATTAAATCTTCTCTTGATTTCCACATTTTCATTATTAATTTTCAACATGTGTTCTTTCAGACGCATCTCTCTATGTTGCAGCTTAGCCACAAGGTTTGAATCCCCCGATGATCTCATAAAATAATTCAGAAAATATATAAATAAAGTAAGAAAAAATGACGAAAGGGAAAGTATTGACCTTGATTTTGAAGATCAAGCAATTGATGACGAAGTGCGTCATTTTCCCGCTTCAAACCCGCTGTTTCTTTTTCTACAGCCTTAAATTGGGTCTTCATCTTCATGGATCGTCTTTTATAAAATTTATAAACTGTATCTGCGACATTTTGACCCCGGGAAAGCTGCAATTTGCAGGATTAAAGTTATAAATAAATTAAAATAAAATGAAATCTAAGATTATTAAAATAGTAAGAATACCTGCAAGAGAGCTTGTTGCGGGAATGGATACACTTCACCATCTGCAAGCGCAACTGTCTCCGCAAGAGAAGAAGGTTGATCTATATATAAGGAGAGGTCGACGGGTTGGACTTAGCCTCTTAGCCAGGCATCTTTTACTGTGTCATACGGTACGGACCGCATGTGCTCCCGCAAGTTAGCGACCACAGGACTATCTGATTCCACCGGCAGAGAATCGTAGGGAACAGATAGTAGCTCCTTTGACACAAACCAACGGAAGGCCTCTTTCTCCTCGTCCATGATATTTGAATCTCCCGCAACTCCTTTGCCTTTATTCTTCTGCAAGATTTCTTCATTTATTTGCGCTGCATCAGCAACATCCACACTTGCGATATTATCTACGATATGAGAAGTTTCTACCATAATATTTTCCGGTTCATATTCTACTTCTCTAGTACTAGCCGACATGTCTGTTACGCAGCGTTCTGCTCTCCCTCTTCAGCTACGATATTTTCCGACTCACCCTGAAGGGGAAGATCCTCTTTATCAGATGAACCGTTTTCATTTGTAGAGGGCTCAAGTAGGTCATCACCGAATAAGGGAGAGAGTTTAGAAAGGAAAGAAGGTTCAGGGTTAGCAGTTGGGTGCAGAAAATTGACCGCAACATCTGAAGTTTCCACCGCAGCACTAACTTGTTCCAAAAACTCAAAATTTATCATCTGAAGTGGCATATTCTGCTCTTCTTCATTTCTCTCCGGAATAGAAGTATCCTTAGCTCTCAAAATTGCTTGGCTAGGGGAAGAATTCCGAATTTCTCCCTCTTCTCTATCAGAGGAAGCACGAGGCGTAGCCTTGGCTTTCTTCCAACCCTATCAATATACCAACCCCCGAATCACCTTTTCCGCACCCTTCACCTTGCGGCTATAAAAAGAAAAAAAACAATTAAATAATGTTTAAAGCATGATATAAAAAGATAGAGAGAATTTACGTACCACATTGACAACCGAAAAAGCGAAGCCTTCAAAGTTCAACTGCCAAGGACAGTAAGTATCAAAACGCGTTAGAAGGTTGTAAACCATGCTTTCTTGGATGAACCCGAAGACCCATGGACCTTCAATGATCATATGAGTGCGGTATCACTTAAAATCATGATCATCGCGGATTTTTTCCTTTAAAGGATCCCGCATCTCAGGAATGAATTTCAACTTGGAATTATCAATCTCCCATAGCAAACGGAATCCTTCACCACCTCTGCGTCCCGGACCAACACTCCTTTTCTTATAATTCTTCACATGTGAAATTAGTTTTTCCCTTGCTACGCATACTACATTCATCCAACATGCGCCACCAATTCCCGTTATATTGGGTAACGGATCGGGCTAAACCGTGCTGAGACCTGCTACGGCTTGCGAGAACCTCAAATTGAAAAGAATTCCCGCTCTGGTACAAAGGAAGCTGTAAGCCCGCAACCAATGCTCCTACGGGTATTAACAACTTGTTATTGCTTTACTTAAACTTCTCCATCATCTCTAACGAAATCTCATCTCCTTCAGCAGGATCGTTGAAGGAAACTTTAAATTGCTGAAGATTGTGCTTCTTCTTGAAATCTTCAATATTCATTGACTTGAAGCCCAAATTTTCGTTTAAACGCTTATTTTTAGGAGCTGGTTTGCTGGATGCAACAGATACATCTGCCGACTTTATTAAGTTGGAAGGTTGAACTATTGAGCCACCAGATTCATCTACCCCCTTCTTCTTCATCAGTATAGCGGGATGACTTCCCATCTAAAGGATGATCATCCTGATGAGAAGCACCACCAGCAACTTTGTTATCATTCTTTCCAGTCATGATAAATATTTATCTGCATATGTAAATAAGAGAAGATAAGTACACCATGATCAAAAGCAAGAACAAAACAGAAATGTTACAAAGCATAAGAACAACAAGATGTTCATAAATCAAAATACATATCAGTAAACATTTTTATGATCAAGGAAAGAAAAGGATCATGATAGAACAAAAGAAACATCATCAACATCATCATCATCATCACTAATTCAATCAAACTAATTCAATCAAACTGTAACGAAGTAAAAGACAGAAGGAAAAATTTGATAATTGAATGAAAAAAATACTTGATCCCAATGCAAAAATCCTTAATCACAAAAGTTCAGAAGAATGAAAAGGCACTGAGGAATCTTTTAAAAGTTCAGAAGAATGAAAAGCACAAAAGCTTTAAGAAAAAGAAGATAAAGGATATAAAGAATGAGATGAGAGATGCGACTAACATTAAATATAAGAAGACTGAAACTGACGAAACCGTCAAAAAGTGAAAGAGAGATAAACTTTATCAGATATATGATTTCCTCGAAAACCGCCAACTGACAGAAACATGGGAGAGAATTTATTACTTGCGTGAAAATCTGGAAGAGTAAAGGCGAACGTGGGAAGAAAATTTATTACTGGCGTAAAAACCGAAAGAGTAATAAATATTTTTCCTTTTTCAAATTTTTACTTTATGTCGAATTTCAAAAAGAAAAAATGGGCAAATTGTAGGGGTATTAAATCCTTGACAACACGTGTTCAAGTAATATGGAAGGTGTATCAGATTATGATGGAGCGAGAAACACTGAATCAAAACTCTTTGAAGAGTACTTAAACAAACATCTAAAATAATGATAAGTATTGAAACAGACATCTGAAACAGGCAGCATCGATGCATGATCGACACGTGGGTTGCGGGAAAGCATGGCACACTACTTGAAACAGATAGTTTTGTTGCATGACTGACACACAAGTTGCGGGAAATCCTGACACAGTAAAGGGAACTGAAAAACATCGATGTATGAGAGACACGTCTCATCTGTACAAGTTGTGGAACAAAAGAAACTGAAGCATGACAAGTCTTTTTCAATATCCACATGTCAGAAATGCAATAATTCTAATAAGACCGCCACGTTCATCCAAATCCAAAAACCACAATTCCGCATAGGAATTGCGGGATACAAAGCGAGAAACTAAGGGAAATACAAAGTACGAAAATCAGGTCTTGCGGGAAATACAAATAAGTCTTGCGGGATACACTTTGCTCTAAAGACTGGATAAGAACAAATAGGTGGAAAGTTAGATTGGAGGGACCCATGAAATTTGCTATAAATACCAAACTCTCAAACATGAATAGGGACTGGAAAAATTTGGGATAATTAGACATAAGGAATAGAATCAGAGCAAAGAGTTTAGGTATGAGTATTGTGTTAATTTTTTTCGTTCAATTTTTCTTTGATTAACTTGACTTTAATTATGTACATGATATCTTTCTATAACATACAAACATGAATAAGAAAATGATCTAAATCCTTATCACCCGTGGATGTAGACAATTTGATTATCGAACCACGTTAAATCATTCTGTTGATACTTGAAGTAATGCTTTGTTCAAATTTTGCTATCATGTTATGCTTTTATTTTAAGAAACTTGATTTTATTACGTTTCTAACTTTGATGGTTGTGATTCGAAGACGCAAGATTTTTGGTAATCACACTTGGCATAACTATTTTTGGTCTCTCTGCAAGCACCTTGGAAATGATTTTATATGCACTGCCTATAAGACTCAAAGGCCTGTAATCTTTAGGTGTACAAGAATCTTCTTTTTAGGTATCTGAGTGATAAAAGAACAGTTTAGCCTCAAATCCAAAGAACCATAACTATGAAAATCATTAAGAATTCTCATGAAATCCGGTTTTATGATGTTCCAACAATATTTGTAACACTCAGTTGTGAACCCACCTGGAAGAGGAGACTTGTTGCAACCCATATTCTTAATCATATTCCAAACTTCATCTTCTATGGAGTTTCTCTCAAGCGACACTTTCTTCTCATCATCTACCAGAGGAAAGTATATAAATCTAGAGAAAGAAACATGATATCCTGAGAAGTAAACAAATTGATGTAAAAGTTTCTAATCTCCTCCTTAATCATATTTTGGTCAAAGTAATCTACTCCACCGACTTGAAGCTTAGTAATGGTATTTTTTTCTTCTTGGCACTTGCAGTCCTGTGAAAATACCCAATGTTTACATCCCCCCATCTAAACCCATTTTGTTTAGTTCCAACTTTCCCTTTTCTAGCTTCCATATTCTCAATAACTCAGAGCTTAACTTTGCTTTGAAGTCTTACCTCTTTCTAATCAAGCTGAAGTGCACAATTCTCCTCAGGCAAATTCAATTCACCAATATTCCCATTCAGAAGTTTTCTCTCTCTTTTGCAAACCCCAGATCTTAATGAAGAATTTGAGATTTTGTAACTTTACAAAGAATACAGTGCATGCACTGCCACTGAAATCCATAGAAGACCACTATAACTCCACATTAATAACAAACTGCTTGTGCTCAATCCAATTTTTCTCAAGTTTGGAATATGGTTTATTTCTATCAGAAGGACAGGTAATAACCTCCACAGGGTTATGATCACATAAAGTTCTTGTTAATGCAATTTGTAAAGAATTAAAAAATGCCTCATCCAATTTTGCACTAAACAAGAACCTAGCAAGCCTGCACAAAAGAGGGTCAGAGTGATTGTCAAACCAAGTATAAAACCCACTTGTCAATAACCCAAATACACCTGTAGGATTTTTCTCATAAAGGATGTAGGTAGTAGTGGTAACCCATTTGAATCCATCAATTCTCAAAGTCAGAATAGTGGAGATGTTATTGAAACCAAATCTTTCATATTATTTAACAAACTTGCAAGTTTCCAAGATATATAAGAGTCCATCACTTGCACCCACAAAAGAGATATACGAAAACTCAAAATTATTATCATACCAAAGTTTACTAATAAACCACTTCGAAAATTTCATGATCTTGGTTTCTTGAATAACGCAACCTGCACATCTTCGAGTAGCAACAAGATTTTCTAGAGATGTAATCTTGTCAATATATTCAATCATATTACATTCCAACAGAGGATTTTAAAGTCCATTAACAATATCTAACTCTCTTGAATTATCTCTGCCCTCAACAACACCCTCATGAGAAAGATTGTCTCCAATTCCAGTAAAGACGTGAATAATATGCTTCAATGTTTTCTTAATAATTCAACCATACAAGAGAGGCTCCCTTATATAGTGAGAGTAGTTTTTTACATTAGGAAGCAATTCTAAAGATAGGAAATTCTAAACAAAGATAGGAAATCTACAAAGATAGGAAATCCTAAACATAATAGGAAATCTACTCAAATCCTAAACAGAATATATGTTTGCCAAATCCTAGAGATTATTAGTTGGCAGGTGTATAGGATTGGTGGTCTGACTACAGCCAGAATCGGTCTTCTGGTTGTATGGTTCAACACTTCCCCTCAAGTTGAAGGGTAGCTGGCGAACATTCAACTTGCTTCTCATGCTTCACTTATCTTGCTCATCACGTCGATATGATCTCATCTTAATTTTGCTTACTTGTCTCCATATATTTTATCCGTCTTCTATATCTTGCTTGGTAACGGCGTATACTTGTCCACTTTTCTAGTTTTTTTTTTTTTTTTTTTTTTTTTTATGAAGCTTGATCGTCGTAGATTCAAAGGCTTCGCTTGATGAGTTGTCACGAAACTTAACCACTTAACAGGTTCATAGGTTCCCTTTCATGAAACTTAACCACTTAGTAGGTTCACAGGTTCCGCCTTAAACCGAAAAATCTTCATTCTTCAATCTTTAAATTCCCTTCAACCATTGTATGAGAAAATTGGTGTTTCTCTTCAAATCCATAGTGTGAGATAGTCAAAATACCTCTTCAAATGGTTGTGTGAGATAGTCAAAATACCTCTTCAAATGATTGTGTGAGATAGTCAAAATACCTCTTCAAATGGTTGTGTGAGATAGTCAAAATACCTCTTCAAATGGTAATATTGATTTGTGTTGGTGAACAGACATATTTGATATTGATATGTGTTGGTTAACAGATATAATTGGTATTGAGCTGTGTTGGTTAACAATTATAATTGGTGTTATGGTAATGGTAATGGTCGGTGGTAATGGGCTATATGGACGCTGCTTGTGAAGAATGCCTAGAATGGTGTTGGAGATGTATATGCGGGTGTAGTGGTTATCCAGTGTAGATGGATGTGAGGCTTTGGAGGGATGAAAGCATAGGCGTGAGAAGGGGCATGTGGTTTTGGAGAGGAGCAAAAACTCCTCTCCGTTGATAGTAGAAATTCAGGCGCAAAAAGGTTGAAGAGGAGCTTAAAGCTCCTCCTTGTTGAAATCAGTCGAACCCTTGTTGTTGGAGACGACTATTACAGCGGAAGAGTGAGGGGATCGGACCCGCTATGATACCAAGTAAAGACGTGAATAATATGCTTCAATATTTTCTTAATAATTCAACCATACAGGAGGAGGCTCCCTTATATAGTGAGAGTAGTCTTTTACATTAGGAAGGAATTCTAAAGATAGGAAATTCTAAACAAAGATAGGAAATCTACAAAGATAGGAAATCCTAAACATAATAGGAAATCTACTCGAATCCTAAACAGAATATATGGTTGCCAAATCCTAAAGATTATTAGTTGGCAGGTGTATCAGGACTGGTGGTCTGACAACAACCAGAACCGGTCTTCTGGCTATATGGTTCAACAATTCCACCTTCCTTATTTATCCCAGGTACCATTACTTACACGTTCACATCCTTCTCTCTTGAAGACTTGAATCATTCTTTGTATTTTATCACCAGCCGAGTCATATTCTCCGTAAGTGACCTTAAGTTATTATTGCTAATATTCTCATAACTACAAGCTAGATTCACGAAAAAGTCTACAGTCTTATTAATTGCCTCTCCTCCATTCTCCTTACAGAGAAGCTTAGCTTCTTTTAAATTATCGACTATATTATTCTCCACCTCATTCCTTCCTGAGCCACCAGTATATGAGCTAGATATCTCTTGGTCATTTCCAGCAGAGTGAATCTCCTCTAAGATCACATTAGTAGAAACCTCATCTTCATGCAAAGATTTAAAAATATCGATCTAGAGACAAAATGTGGGCTTTTTGTCTCATTCGAAAATTATCCACACTTCTTGTCCTTCCGCACTTAGCAACATGAATCCAGCTACATTCCTCATCATCTCGGATAATTTAGCCCGACCCATCCTGAAGATATCCAACAATCTTAGCTGTTGCCACATCTTTGGATCAGAGTCATCATGAACTTCCATTCTATCATCATCCAATACTTTCCACGTGGAAATTTCTGAGTTCGAAATCTTAAAATTTTCAATATTCAACAGAAAATCCTTAATTCTCTGTTTGAATAAGAGGTGTTTCAGAGGAGTTTTAAATACTTCCTAATCAAATTTAGCAATTCACACTGGTGCATATATACCACATCCCATGCTGGAATGACAACTTTAATTCAATTGGTACTAGCCTTAATTGACAGATAAAGTGAATACAACAGATTAAAACAAATTTTCTTTATTTCATTTCTTGTTAAAAATCAATACACAGACTACTTATTATTTATACTATTTGTTACAAACAGCCTGGCACTTCACATGGCATAGTACACATCATTTATGACCTAGCATACACGTCATTAGGCTCCACTGTTATCCCCCCTCAAGCTCATTGGTTGAGAGACAACCTTGAGCTTGCATCTGAGATCTGTGAACCTTGGTCCGAGCAATGACTTTGTGAAGATGTCTGCGATTTGTTGTGATGTTTGTACATAGAATACTTCTAGTGCATGATCATGTACTAACTCTCGGACAAAATGGTAGTCGATGTGTACATGCTTCATTTTGGAATGAAGCACTGGATTGGATGCCAAGCTTATAGAGCTGATGTTGTCACATCCCACTCTTAGTACTCCAGTGATGTGAATGTGTAGATCTTTAAACAGAGAACACAACCAAACAATTTCTGCCGCTGTATGGGCTAGTGTCCTATACTCAGCCTCCGTGCTAGAGCGAGCAACCGTCGTTTGTTTCTTAGACGACCAAGATACTATATTCGATCCTAAAAAGATCGCATATCCTCCTGTAGATCTCCGATCATCAATGGATCCAGCCCAATCCGCATCAGAATATCCTGTTAGAGTGGTTGTTCCTTTTGTGAACACTAATCCATGCTGCAGCGTCCCCTTGATATCACGGAGTATCCTTTTGGCTGCCTCTAGGTGTGTAGTCCGTGGCTCATACATGAACTGACAAAATAGATTCACCGCATATGACAAGTCAGGCCGGGTCTAAGTAATATATTGCAGTGCGCCGACCAAGGACCGATAAACAGTGGGATTGTCTAGCAAAGTTCCTGAATCCTTGCTGAGAACTGTAGAGGCTGATAAGGGTGTTTTATTTGACTTTAATCCTTCCATGTTATGCTTTAGGAGAAGATCCAGAGCATATTTTTTCTGTCCAAGATACAAAGGCCCATTGTATCTTCTCACTTCTAAGCCCAAGAAGTAATGAAGGCTTCCTAAGTCCTTTATGGGAAGTCTCTGTTGTAGTGATTTAATCACTGAGGCTAGATATTCTGTTGAATTTCCTGTTAACACTATGTCATCTACATAGACTATAGCAAGTGTTATTGTTGATCCCAATCTATGAACAAACAGGGATGAATCAGCTTGTGATTGAATGAACTGTAGCTTTACTAGACTGTCACTCAATTTTTCATACAAGGCCCGAGGAGCCTACTTTAGCCCATATATTGCTTTGTGAAGTAAACAAACTGCATTTGGTCTTGTTGGATCTTTTTATCCTAGTGGTTGGGCCATGTACACTTCCTCTTTGAGATCACCATGAAGAAAAGCATTGGATACATCCAATTGATGTAACTTCCAATCATATTGGACAACTAAAGCTAACACAACCCTTATTGTTGATGGTTTGGCAACTGGGCTTTGTATCTATCAACCGACCCATCTTGATTATATTTCACTCTAAAAACCCATTTACAGCCCACCACATTATGTTGACCAGGTGAGTCCAATAAGGTTCATGTACCTGCATCTAAGAGAGCTTTGTATTCATTACCAGTTGCTATTAACCAAGCCTGATCCTTGTGAGCTGTGCTTATACAAGTTGGTATAGGTATAGCCTGCCCTAAGAGAGCCATGTTCACTGGATATCTAGTTGATGAGTTTGCCTTAGGTTTGATGTTCCCTGTTTTAGCCCTGGTTAGCATCATGTGAGTGTTTGCAGCAGTTGAACAGCCTGGGAAATGTGTCATATCCAAGGTTGTTACATATCGGATTTCGGTTCGTATCGGTCGAGAGCGATACACTGGTACGCCGGTATATCGGGGAAATTTCAGTTCAAATATCGGTAAAATATCGGTCCATATATTTCAAACCTATAATTTTATGAAAAAATACTAGTTCATATTTTATAATTATAAATATATTTTAACACGTTATAACAACCGTTTTTTCATAAAGTTTAGAAAGAAAAACTAGTAATCATCTAAAATATATAGATCCACAGATTTCATACAAAGTTCAAACTGGAAACATAAGAAAAACAAGAACAACTTCAAAGTTCATAGTCTAAAATGCTAATTAAACAAGGACAATTCTAATCGAAATCATTAGATTAATTATAGATATTATCATATCCATATATAATTCTAAAATATCTTAAAAAATATGAGTAATAATTGAAACCCTAAAACAAGGATTTTTTTTAAAAAAAATTATTATTTTTTAAATTTTTTTTTTTTTTAAAAAAAAAGTCGTCCATATCGGCCGATATTTCGGTCAAATATCGTTGGCCGAAATTAACTACATAGGTCATATCCAAACTAGTCTGTTCTGTGTTAACTGGTGATGCTGTATCTAATTCTGACAGTCCAGTGTTTTGTGTACTTAAGGCAGGAGTCACTAATGTAGAATATGGAAAAGTTGACTCATCAAATGACACATGCCTAGATACATAGACTATACCAGTAGTTGGATAAAGACATCTATATCCTTTATGATTCAGACTATACCCAAGAAAAACATAATGTCTGCTGCGCTGTTCTAGCTTATTGGTAGTGTATGGATTCAACCAAGGAAAACATGAACTCGCAAACACCTTGAGGAACTCATATTGTGGTTTCTTTCCAAATAATACTTCATAAGGAGAAATATACTGAATTGACTTAGTTGGCAGACGATTGATTACATGATTTGCAGTTAATATTGCATCTACCCAATAACATGCTGCCAGTTTCGACAGATATAGAAAAGTTCTAGTGATCTCTAAGAGGTGTCTATGCTTAACTTCTGCTACTCCTTTTTGTTCTGGGGTATGAGGACATGTCAGTTGGTGTGATATACCCTTAGATGCACATAATTGCTTTAAAAATCTATTTAAGAACTCACCACCATTATCTGTTCTTATGATGACAACATTTGTAGACAGTTGGTTTTCTAGTCTAGATACCAGAGATGCAAATTCAAAATTGAAATCAGCCTTAGAAGACAAAGGAAGCAACCAACAGAATTTTGAATATATTTATCCACTATATTTGCATAATATCGATTTCCAGAGACTGAGTCTACATAACAAGGACCCCATAGGTCAATGTGAAGTATTTCTAATGGTTTATATGCCATTGAACTAGACAATTGAAAAAGACAGTTTCTTTGATCTACATAATTTGCATTCAGTACAGTGGAAAGGTTTAGAAAAAATACTGGACAGTTGTAGCTGAGAGCATATCCTCTGCATAGTCTGGAATGATGGATGGCCAAAACGCCGATGAAGTAGAAGACTGTCCTTGGTAGTTGCAGCTAGAGCCATATGTGTATGCTGGTGTGTTCCAAGTGTAATAGGATACAACCCATTCCTATGTGGTCCTTGGAAAAGGATCTTCCCAGATTTCTTGTCCTTCACAATAAATCCAGCTGAGTCAAGAATTAAAGCACATTTGTTATCTGAAGTAAACTTGTGAACGTACAATATATTTTGAGATGCCTCAGGAACAAGAAGAACATCATTTAGTATAAAGGAATGTTTATTTACCACATATGTTGAACTACCACGATGAGTTATATCCATACCTGCACCACTTGCTGTTTGAATCTTTTCTGGTCCATCATAAGTGTCAGATTCCTGTAGAACATGTATATCAGAAGTAATATGCTGATTAGCTCCACTATCAGCTATCCATTCAGCATCATCAAAGATGTCAGCTGCTGCTAACATTGCACTCAAGTTGGATGGTGGAGCTCTTCCCTGATAAGTGAAGTTGAGACGCTGTGGACATGTTATTGCCAGATGACCTGTTGTATTACATATTTGACATACTATCTTGTCTGTTGAGTTAGATCCTTTGGTGTAGTTGGACCTTGGAAAGAATGATGGATTTGGATACCGTGGACCGTTGTAGTGTGGTTTTTGATATCCTCTGTAGTTGCTTGAATTACCTCTTGAACCTGAGTAAAAAGGTCTCTGATAGCCTCTTCCTGAATTTGCTAGAAAAGCTTTTGCTGATTTTTCATCTCTTTGGTTCTTTTGCCGTTCCAGAATAATTGATTCCTCACTGATGAGGTTATTGTGCAACTCAATGCAAGACACTGGTGGATTCATGTGTCGCATCGAGGTAGCAAAAGGTATATAATCATCACTGAGTGCTTTCAGTGTGATTACTACCAGTTCTTTATCTGATACTTTTTCACCAACTGCTACAAGCTGATCAGTTAGGCATTTTATTTCACTAAATAAGGAAGAGACAGATTTTTTACCCTGTGTTATAAAGAGAAGCTTTGTTCTGAGTTAGATTGAATGAGTAGAATATGCTCTCCCAAAACGTTCTTCTATATTTTTCCACAGTTCGGCTGAAGAATTGGATAATGAAAAATATGGAATCACAGATTCAGAAATTGTTGAATGGATCCACATAGTTATAGTTGAGTCTACATCCAACCAAACACTGTATTGTGGATTCTCTATTCCATTCTGTTGATTTCTTGGATTAATGAACTTAGGTGGACACAAGTAAGAACCATCCAGATACTTCCTGATCTTGTACTTTTGGATTACTGGATTCATCAGGTTCTTCCATGTGATGAAATTATCTTCTTTGAGTTTCAATTGGACAAAGCTAGTGAGTTGATTCAATGAAACTTTTGAGATTGAATGAGAGTGTTGATTTTCCATATTTACTGTAGATCCAGACATAGATGATGTTGGAAAGGTTTCAATCATAGAAAATGGGAAGACGATGAAGGATATTGATGATAATGAACTGTTTGTTTTTGATTGTGAAAAATAAAATCAGATTAATTCTGAAGAGTGATCAACTAAAACTACAATCAAAGAACTTCTGGGTTAAGATTATCAAGAATTGAGCTAAGCTCTCTTAATACTAGTAAACCAGAAAACCTTGGTTGTAGAGCAGATCAGAATTTTATTGCAGAGAGAATAACGAAAGAAGGATTTCTTTCTCTTTCAAGATTCAATTTATAGAAGAGAAATTATCTTTACTTCTCTGAACTTTATTCTGATCAATGAATAGTAATAAATGTTTGCTACAACCAAGATGAAGACTGTTGATTAAACTTATATCTGCTTAATTCACAGCAGAATCTATCTTCCACGCTTCTTCTTTTGTGAATCCAAAAACAAGAAAATGAGAATCTCGATATAACTTTGATGCGTTTCTTCCACGCTTCGTCTTTACTTTCTTGAAACCATGAATCGAGGTGAAGACATTTTGGAAAACTACAATTGATTTTCTGATGTTCCTCTGATAAATTCAGAAGATAATGACTGTATTTAATGAAAAGAGAGAAAAAAAAATCTCGAGAAACTTACAGAGACTGGATATTGTCAGCCATTAATTTTCTTCAGTTTTCAATACGTAATGCGTGTTCCCTAGGAGAACATGCTCTGATACCATGACAGATACAGTGAATACAGCAGATTAAAACAAATTTTCTTTATTTCATTTCTTGTTAAAAATCAATACACAGACTACTTACTATTTATACTATTTGTTACAAACAGCCTGGCACTTCACATGGTATAGTACACATCATTTATGACCTGGCATACACGTCATTAGGCTCCACTGTTATTAATTCCTCTTTTCTGGATACTTCAATTGTCCTGAATAAAAAACTTGGCGAAGCTTACGAGAACCACTCGTAATTTTTGGTGGGGGCATTCGCGTGATCAGAGAAAGTTACACTTTATAAACTGGGAGTGGTTTACTGCCTGTAAGGAAAAATGAGGCTTGGGACTTCGAAAACTTGAAGATTTTGAACAAGCTTTAGTAGCAAAGCTTGCTTGAGATTTTTTTAACGACACTACTTCCCTTTGGAGCTGTTTACTTTGAATAAAATATCTTTGGAATTTTGAGCTCTGGTCGTGCAATAAACATCAACGATATTCAAGTACTTGGCAGACAATTTTGAGCTCTAGACAAGGGATGGAAGATGGTTGTTTATGGATAATTGGAAACGACAATTCTACTAATATATGATGTTTGAACCTATAGAAGCTTACCATATTTCAAGAGTCCAAATCACTTACTTGAATTTTGTCGAAAAGTAGTGTTGGACTCTCACCAACCATGGTGAATTCACATGAAATCCTACTAAAAATTGCTAGTGAACCTGGATGGTGAGTCCTCTAATCGAAATGACACTAAAACATGTATGTTTATGTGGAGAATTTTGCATGATGGGATTAGTGTTCTTCATAAGGTTGGGATATTTATCGACGGGTTACCAATGGAATGCCATTTGTGTCGAGTCCAGTAGAAACTATTGATCATTTTTTTCTACAATGTCCCACTTCACAAGAGTGTTATTTTCTTCTCCACTAAGCTTTCGAGTGGGTGCTGATAGTCATATATCACAAAAGAAGTCATAAAGAAATGGGTGTTAGTTGATGATGAGTTCCATTATGATGCAGATGAGCAGGCTATAGCCTATTTGGAGGTTAAAGACCTGAATGTCGTAATTTAGCTCAAGAGGGGTCCATTTTGATTGGAAACGGGCCAACGATCAAGACGTGACACGATTTCGTCTTATTGTCTTCTGTTTTTTAGCTAAATTCCATCGTTTATGGATTCAAACAGGCGTTTTTGCTATTTTAGGAAAGTTTTTGTTTTGTTAATAACTTTTTCGTTAGGAGTCCGTTTGGGTCGCCGTTTGCGGAAAATAGTTTTATTTTATGAGTACTTTCGTTAATTTAGGTCGACCAAAATTTGCAAAAAATTGCAAATTAGGGTTTGAATCAGTTTAGGGGTTTTTTCCATCCTTTCTTGACTAACAAGTTAGGGTTTTTCCCCAAGTCTATAAAAGAGTCCTCCATGTATTATTTTAGGCAGTTGAATTTGATTAATAAGAATTAATTTCTTAAACTTGTTCAAGTTTAATCGATTATTATTTAAAGTCGGGAAACCGAAGTCTAAATAATTATCGTTGTTCATAGTCGATATTCCTAGGAATATTTGAAGTCTGAACAAAACCTTTCTTTTCTTTCTTTTCTTTATTATCCGTTGTATCAGTTGGTATCAGAGCAAAGTCGATTCTAGGGTTGATCAGATGCCACAAAGAGTAGCAATCGGTCAGGGTCGAGGAGGAGGTCCAGAAGGTTTCATTCCATGGAGATCTAGAGAAGAATTCATTGAAGATGTCCAAGGTTTGCTGGGTCGGTTTAACCTTCGGAAGGAAGAAGAAGATGATAACGCTAACCTTTTTGCTAGAAGGCATCGCTAAGGTAGAATAAATCAACGAGAGGATTCTGATCGCTGGAAGGAAGGAATAAAAGTAGAGATCCCAGAATTTTATGGTGGTTTGGAACCGAAAGAGTTTCTCTCCTGGTTGAATACGGTTGAGGAAGTATTGGAATTCAAAGAAGTACCAGATAACAAACGAGTGTCGTTGGTAGCGACTGTGTTTCGTGGGAGGGATAATTCGTGGTGGCAACAACACAAGTTGATACGCAGTCGTAAAGGAAAACAGAAGTTAGTATCATGGGAGAAGTTGAAGAAACACATGAGAACTGAGTTTTTATCACATAACTATATTGGATTGATGTACCAGCAGCTGCAAAACATACGGAAGGGGGCACGTTCTATAGACGATTACACCAAGGAGTTTTACCGACTCCTTTCTCTTGACGACTTGTCAGAGTCAGATGAGAAAAAAGTCGCTCGTTATATAGGTGGTCTCCCTCAACAATATCAGGATACACTCAACATATTTGATTGTTGCTCTATTTAGGATGCACATCATAGAGCAAGACATATAGAGAAACAAGTAGGGCGTAGAAGCTTAAATTGGGGTATCAATGTGGCAGCATCTCTAGCAAGTAACCGTAGTAATTCAACACCTAGTACTGCTAGTAAACTTAATTCTTCGTCAAAACCAAATAAAAACCTAGTTACCACTTTTAGAGGTAGGTGTAATAAGTGCCGAGAATATGGGCACAAAGCCAGTGACTGTAAAAAAACAGAACGAGCGAACAAGGTATTTTTCACTGAAAACGACCGTGAAGAAGATGGATGGGTAACTGATTATGAAGAGGATCATGAGGATGATTCTGAACCTGTCGATGAAGTAGTTGCTGGAGATAAAGGAGTGAACTTTGTATTAAGAAGAAGTTGTCTCACTCCACGTAGAGATGAGGGCGACAACTGGTTGCATAAAAATATATTCCAGTCGACATGTACGATCGAAGGAAAAGTTTGTCGTTTAATTATTGATCCTGGAAGTTGCAAGAATATTGTTGATGAAGAGGTCGTGAAACGATTCAAGCTAGAAACCAAGGAACATCCACATCCATACAAGCTTTCTTGGCTTAAGAAAGGGAATGAGGTAAAAGTAAACAAACGTTGCTTGATTTCTTTTCAATTGGTAACAAATATAAAGATAAAATATGGTGTGACGTTACTAGTATGGATGCTTGTCACTTGTTGTTGGGTCGTCCATGGGAGTTTGACAGGAAAAGTAGTCATGAAGGGTATAAGAATACCTACAGTTTTTTATGGGACGACGTACGTATAGTACTTGTACCCAGTAAAGAGATTGTACCTACACCATCTACTGGAGAAGCTACCAATCTCTTGTCGTTTAAGCAGTTTGAAGATGAGGTAGAAGATGCAGGTGAATTGTATGTGTTGATTGGAAAAGAAGAACAACATGATGACAGTAGTATTCCCATTGCAGCTCAACCTTTAATTAAGGAATTTATGGATATTTTTCCCAACAAGTTTCCGGACGAGCTACCACCTCTCCGGGATATATAACATCGTATTGATCTCGTTTATGGATCAAGCTTTCCAAACAAAGCGCATTACAGAATGAGTCCTAAGGAGCATGAGGAACTTTGTCATCAAGTGGAAGATTTGCTACATAAAGGATTTATCCGACAAAGTCTAAGTCTTTGTGCAACAGCAGCCTTGCTGATTCCAAAGAAAGATGGAACATGAAGAATGTGTGTTGACAGTCGAGCCATCAACAAAATCACATTCAAATACCGTTTTCCAATTCCCAGATTGGATGACTTGTTAGATCAGTTGTGTGGATCAAAGGTGTTTAGTAAACTCGACTTGAAGAGTGGGTACCATCATATCAGAATTCATGACGGTGATGAGTGGAAGACTGCATTCAAAACTCAAGAAGGATTATATTAGTGGATGGTTATGCCATTCGGGTTGACCAAGCGCCAAGTACATTCATGTGTATCATGAATCAAGTACTCAGACTCTTTATCGGTACTTTTGTGATTGTTTATTTCGATGATATTCTTCTTTATAGTGCTAACATGGACTTGCATGTTCAACATCTTCGAGAAGTGCTCTCAGTTCTACGCAGGGAGAAATTATATGCGGCCATCAAAAACTGTTCATTCATGACAGATCGAGTTCTATTTCTCGGTTATGTCGTCACCAAGGATGAAATCAAGGTAGATGAGTCCAAGGTTGAAGCTGTGAGAAATTGGAATAAACCTACTACATTACACGAGGTAAGGAGTTTCCATGGTTTTATTTCTTTTTACCGGTAATTTTCACCACTTCAACATCATTATGGCACCCATTACTGAATGCATGAAAGGAGGAAAGTTTTCATGGTCTGAGGAAGCTGACGAAGCCTTTGAAGCTGTCAAGACAAAGCTGATAACTGCACCACTATTGGTGTTACCTGATTTCAGCAAGCCGTTTGAACGACACTGTGATGCATCGAAGATGGGAATTGGAGCTGTTTTGAGTCATGAAGGACAACCTGTAGCGTATTTCAGTGAGAAGTTGAATGGTTCTAAGCTCAACTATAGTACTTATGATGTGGAGTTTTATGCTATAGTTCAAGCCTTGAAGCATTGGCATCACTATCTAATTCATAACGAGTTCATTATGTTTTATGATCATGATTCTTTGAACCACATCAACAGTCAAGAGAAGCTTTCTTCTAGACATGGTAAGTGGGCTGGTTATTTGCAAGATTTCACTTTTGTACTGAAGCACAAAGCTGGGTCGCAGAATCAAGTTGCTAATGCCTTAAGCAGAAGGAGTATGATACTCAACACCATGCGAACTGAGGTAATAGATTTTGATTCATATTCTTACCATATTCTAACCGATCTGAACTTTGTGGAGATTGTGGATGATATCAGTTCAGGAAAACAAAGTGATTACCTTATGCATGAAGGATTTCTCTTCGAAGGTAACCAATTGTGTATTCCTGATTCTACTCTCCGATTGAAGATTATTAACGAGTTATATGACGAGGGGCACATGGGAAGGGATAAGACTTTCCAACTTGTTTCGAAGTCATATTACTGGCCAACAATGAGGCGTGAAGTTGCTAAATTGGTGGATAGATGTCGAATCTGTCAAGTTTCAAAAGTAAAAGCAACTAATGCAGGGTTGTACATGCCATTGAAAGTTCCAAGTCAACCCTGGACAAATTTGAGCATGGATTTTGTATTGGGTTTACCTCGAACTCAGAGGGGACATGATTCAGTATTTGTAGTTGTTGACCGTTTTTCAAAAATGTCCCATTTTATTGCTTGCAAGAAGACTACTAATGCACTGAAGGTAGCTGAATTTTTTTTCCGTGAAGTATATCGTCTACATGGATTGCCAGTTCAATTGTTAGTGATCGAGACATAAGATTCCTTAGTTATTTCAAGAAAACCTTGTGGAAATTAGCTAATATAAGGCTTAACTTCAGTAGTGCATATCATCCTCAAAGTGATGGACAAACAGAAGTTGTGAATCGCTCGTTGGGTGATATACTACGGTGTGTGGTTGGAGACAATCCGAAGAGTTGGGATCAGAAATTTTGCCAAGATGAATTTATATTTAATCGTTCAGTAAACCGTAGTCTGGGTATTAGTCCGTTCGAGGTTGTTTATGGCTACAATCCACGAGCACCAGTAGATTTAGCACCTGTTCCTGATCTGAAGAGAAGTTCATGCCGAAGAACGTATCAAACAGTTGCAACAGGTTCACAAGTTGGCTGAAGAACAGTTGTTTCGAGCTAATGATAGGTATAAGGAGGCAGATAAGAAACGCAGAGTTGTGGATTTTGCAGTAGGAGATTTTGTGTGGGTAATATTGACAAAAGATCGTTTTCCAGTTGGCGAGTATAACAAACTGAAGGCGCATAAGATTGGTCCCTTGAAATTATCGCGAAGATTCCTAATGCCTACAAGTTAAAGCTTCCAAGTCACATCCAGACTTCTGATGTTTTTAATGTCAAACACTTGATGTCGTATAATGGTGATAATTCTGATGATGACCAAGAAAATTCGAGGGCGAATTTCTCTCAACCCTGGGAGAATGATGCAGATGAGCAGGCTATAGCCTATTTGGAGGCTAAAGACCCGAGTGTCGTAATTTAGCTCAAGAGGGCTCCATTTTGATTGGAAACAGGCCAACGTTCAACACATGACACGATTTCGTCTCATGGTCTTCAGTTTTTTTACCAAATTCCATTGTTTAGGGCTTCAAACAGGCGTTTTTGTTATTTTAGGAAAGTTTTTGTTTTGTTAATAACTTCTTCGTTAGGAGTCCGTTTGGTCGCCGTTTGCGGAAAATAGTTTTATTTTATGAGTAATTTCATTATTTTTGGTCGACCAAATTTGCCAAAAATAGCAAATTAGGGTTTGAGTCGGTTTAGGGTTTTTTTTTCCATCATTTCTTGACTAGCAAGTTAGGGTTTTTCCCCAAGTCTATAAAAGAGTCCTCCATGTATTATTTTAGGCAGTTGAATTTGATTAATAAGAATTCATTTCTTAAACTTGTTCAAGTTTAATCGATTATTATTTAAAGTCGTGAAACCGAAGTCAAAATAATTATCGTTGTTCATGGTCGACATTCCTAGGAATATTTGAAGTCTGAACAAAACCTTTCTTTTCTTTCTTTTCTTTATTATCTGCTGCATCACATTGTTTTTATCTTGGTGTCTGCTTATTCTGGGCATTATGGGAGGCTCGTAATATCTTGGTTTTTTTTTGGATAAACGACTTAATGTTGTAGGTATACTTAAAGTGGCTATGTCTTGGTTTAATAATTATTTTTATAGTGGTGCTACAGAAGAATATCATGGAAAATCTACCACCCATCTATCTATTGTATATTCCTCTCATTGTTGAGTGGTCACCTCTTCATAGACCTTTCATTGAAATCAACATCGATGCTGCATTTATAGATGATAGGGCAGCTTGTGCTTCAATCATGAACTACCAATTTTTGCTGAAGCATTTGGGCTCTTCTTGCGGCAAAATTAGCTATCTTGATGAATTTTAATCAGGTTAAAATAGAAGGTGATTGTCAGGTCCTCACCCATATTCTTGTTAGTATTCTGATCGAATTCCATTGAGAGTGGTGCGTATCGTAGAGGAAATTAAAGCTACCACTTCCCTTGTTTGCTCGGTGAAGTTTGTCTATGTGCAAAAAAAAGAGCTAATTCTTGGGCTCACAATCTCGTAAAGTATGTTGTGTCAGGATTTTTTACCTCTCAAGGAACTGCTGCAGACAATTACTTTAGGTACTGACAAAACCACAGAATACAGGATCTTGAAATGATATGGTGAATAATAAGTAAACCAAGAACAAATAATAAAAAAGAACAAGAAAGTAAATCAAACTCACAAGACATGAAATATTTATAGTGGTCCAACAATATATACAATGTGTATATATTGTCTACACTTTGAGCCGCACCAGCTCCAATCCACTATGAATGAATCAATTACAAACGTAGAACGCCTTTGTGAAATCCTAGAAAACCCTTGGTTACACCGTAGCAATTATCTGAGACGATCAACTTGTCTCTTGCTCCTCACCAATTGAACTCACCACAAAAACCCTAGCTTCTCTCTCTAAAGCTAACACAAGAAATCTGTCACCGATCTCTCTCTACATTCATGATAATCTCTACATGCCTAGTACCTATTTATATAGGTTACAAACTTGGCCACCAAGAATCCATAACTAATATTATGAAACACCTTCCATATATTAGACAAGACATAAAATAGGAAATACCCCTTTAGTTTCCACCTAGGACTAGGAAACCCAAACCCATTCCTAAAATAAGTCTTCAATACACAACAATCTCTTACTTTAGAGACTTATTGTATAATCTTCAATTCTCCCTTGCCTTGATCTTTTTATCAACTTGGATTGTCAGTGCTAACCGTCTTCCCTGATGCGGCTCCTCTCCTAGAACCTTACTCTGAGAGACCAATTAAATCTTTTTAGAGCTTTAGCTTGTCTGATGTAATTCCCTTGGTCAACATATCAGCTGGATTCTTAGAACCAAGAATCTTCCCGAGCTTCAAATCTCTTTTTTCTAAGATATCTCGAATGAAATGGTATCAAATATCTATATGCTTCGTCCTAGCATGATAGGATGAGTTCTTGGCTAAATGTATAGCAACTTTGACTGTCCTATACAAAATACTATCTCGTTGTTCCTTACCTAACTCAGCTAATAAACCTTGTAACCATATCGTTTCCTTTCTCGCTTTTGTCATTGCTACATACTCAGCTTCCGAAGTGGACAATGTTACCAACTTATGTAATCGTGAGTTCTAACTCACTGCAACTGACCCCATAGTATAAACATAACCGGTTATACTTCACCATTTGTCTACATCACCTGCGAAGTCTGCATCCACATAACCTCTCAATATAGATCCGCCTTCTCCATAAAAAATGGTACGTTTGTGTTACCTCTCAGATACCTAAGTATCCACTTTACTGCTTCCTAATGTTTCTTACATGGGTTGCTTCAATATCTACTCACTACTCCCAAAGCATGTGCAATATCCGGTCTCGTGCATACCATATCATACATTAAACTCCCATTAGCTGATGAATATTATACATTAGCCATGAATCCATTTTCTTCATTTGTCTGTGCACACTGCAAACTTGAAAGATGAATCTGACTTCCAAGTGGAGAACTAACTGGATTAACATTCTCCATACTGAACCTCTTCAATACTCGTTCAATATATTCAGCTTGATTAAGCATAAGTGTTCCCTTTAGCTTTGTTCCTTGTGATTCTCATACCAAGAATCCGTCGTGCTTCACCAAGATCTTTCATAACAAACTCACTTGCTAACTGTTTTTTCAAGTTCTTAATATTCTATTGAGATGTTCCAGTTACTAACATATCATCTACATACAATAATAATATGATGTAGTCAAAGCCATGCTTCTTGAAGTAACAAAAATGATCATCATTTCACCATGAGTAACCACTCTTATGCATAAAGTTGACAAACTTTTTGTACCATTTTCTTGGGGTCTGTTTTAAACCATAAAAACTCTTTTTTAGTTTGCACACCATCTATTCCTTGCCTTTTACTATGAATCCTTCTGTATGCTTCATGTAAATTTCTCCATGTAGGTCACCATGAAGAAAAGTTGTCTTTACATCCAATTGTTCAAGGTAGAGATCTTCAGAAGCCACTAGACTTAACACTACTCGGATACTAGTCATCTTCACAAATGGAGAAAATATATCATTGTAGTTGACACCTGGTTTCTGCTGAAATCCTTTTACAACTAACCTCGCCTTATAACGAATCACTCCATTTGCTTCAACCTTCTTTATATAAACCCACTTGTTGTGCAACGCCTTCTTACCTCTTGGTAATTTTGCTAACACCCATGTGCCATTGTCCTCATGTGATTTCATCTCATCACCCATAGCAAAATGCCATTTGCTTGAGTCATCAACTTCTAGTGCGTCTTTGATATCTTCAGGTTCACCATTATCTGTAAGCAATAGATGATTCAAAGCATACTTGGGGTTTGCCTTATGACGTCTTGATCATCTTCGTACTTCATGCGGTACTCTATGTGTAACTCCCACTTTAGTAAAAGTCCCTTCGTCTTCTATAAGGGGTTCTTATGTGCCATCAACAACACCATGTTCTTCCTGTACCACACTTCTTCAATTTATGTTATCTTTCTGTCCTTGTACAACTCAATCTCATTGAAAGTAACATCCCTGCTTCTGATAACTTTGTGACTATCATAGTCCCAAAATTTATACCCAAAAGCATCACCTCCATAACCAATGAATATACACTTTTTTTCTTGAGCGACTATCTTAGACCTATATCCGGGACTAAGATAAACATAACCAACATAACCAAAAACTTTCAAATAAGAAAGATTTACTTTTTCCAGACCAAACCTCCTTAGGTATCTTCATATCTAATGGACTATTGGGTGTCCTGTTGATTAGATAAGCAGCCACTTCTGTTGCATATGCCCAGAAGGTCTCGGGAAAACCAGATTGCAACCTCATACACCTAACATGTGCATTCAACGTCTAATTCATACGTTCTACTACTTTATTCTCCTGTGGTGTCCCTGGAAGTGTCCTTTCCAAACGAATTCTATTTGTAGCACAAAACTGTAAAACTTCTTTCTTTTCATACTCACCACCATTGTCTGACCTTAGAAACTTCAACTCCAGACCAGTTTCTGCTTCAACCAAATATTTCTACTTTTGAAACACCTCAGACACCTCGTACTTATTCTTCATGAAATAAATTCGTACCTTCCTTGAATAATCATCAGTAAATGTTATATAATAATGAAAACCACTATGAGATGCAACATCTATTGGTCCACATACATCAGTATAAACCAAATCAAGTTTTGCACTTCTTAAGCTTCTGCCATCTCGGTTTAAACTAACCCATTTTTGTTTTCCCAGAAGACAGTCTTCACAAAAACTCATATCAACAGACTTTACCTTCGGAAGGTACCCTCCCGAGCACAGAATCTTCATGTTCTTCTCACTCATGTGCCCGAGTCCTTTATGACATAATTCAATATCTTCGCCTCTACTATCCCCTGCTAAAGTAGATTCATCTGAAGTCCTGTATAAAGTTCCAACTCTAACTCCACGAGCTAACATCATAGCCCTTTTCTTCACTTTCCAGTTATTTTTGTATACGTAACTTCAAAGTCATCATCATAAACTTGGCCCACATATACCAAGTTTTTCTCTAGATTAGGAACGTGTCGGACATTCTTCAATTTCTATGTCAAACTATTGACTTTCACAATCACATCACCCATCCTGATGATATCACATACTACACCGTCACCTAAAAATACATGACCATAATATCCTTCCTTGTAATAGATCATAATATTCTTATCACCTGTCGCATGGAAAGAAGCTATTGAGTCTATAATCCAAGACTCCTCCTTCTTGTCCCCATAAAGTAGTAGAAAACCTTTTTTAATTATCTGTTATCATCAACAAGGACCTTCACTGGTTTTGCAGCTGCAACTTCACTGACCTCTTCTTGATTACCTTTGTTAGCACCTTTATTTTCCGGACAGTCACATCTGAAATGTCTTTCTTTCTTATACGCCCAACGCTCTACAGGTCCTCTAGGTCGGGATTGAGATCCCCCTAGACTTTCCTCTAGACTTCCCTCTAGACTTTTCATTGTTCCTTTTTGGATTTCTTCCTCTGTATCTTGTTGCATACTTAAGGCTGAACTCGAAGAACTTGAATTGCAACCTCGTTCTATTCTTCTTTCTTCTTCGCCGATTAACCTTTGTTGCACATCATCAAGCTTTAAATTCTCACTTTCGGCAGAATTGCATATAGTTGTACCTGTCGTCTCCCAACTCTTTCGTAATGAAGATAACAATATTAAAGCTTAAATCTCATCATCAAAAGTAATGCCTGATATGATTTTAGTAGTGGTATATAAAGGAATCGAACTCTAAGACTTGTGAAGGTTGATTTTAGATTTAATTTCTAATTTCTAATACTAAAACTAGCAAAGACAAAAGATGGTAGCAATATTATGAAAGACTGGGACTCAAAATTCCATCGATTTTCATATTCATGTGGTACAAATATTGATTCTTAACCATTTAAGCTCTTTTATGGACTCTTTTTGTTTGCCAAAAGTAGATTTTTAAAACATTAATTGTAAATCCTAAGCATGGACAATAAAAACACTTAAGCTAAGCATGACCCATCAAATTAAATGACAAACAATTAATAAAAATCATATATCAATTAAAATAAGTGCAAAAAGTCATAAAAAATCGTATATAATTACCAAACAATTGTGAAAAATAGCTTTCTCCATTGTCCCAGCGTTGGGGTTCAGCTAGTCATGCTAAAAACACTCTCAAAAGATAGGTACATAGCTCACCAAGTGTTTACGAAGGTGAAAAGAAGAGAAGATAATAAAAGCAACGAGTTTGCAATGGTGTATGGACATTACAGACTCACTGTTACAAATCAAGTGTTACAAACTGAAGATAAACATTGTTAAATTTAAAGATTTAGCAGCGGTTCCTTTAACATTTTCTTCACGGTTTCTTCATCTTCTTCACATGAGGAGATTTTTTTGTGATTTATATTTCTTTGTTTTATGGCATATCCAGCCCCTCGTGTTCCTACTATAGCTTTTCTATTTATAGCAGAACAACCTCCTAGCCCAGAATCTTCTCAAATCTTCTCAAGTTAAAGATCAAATCTCCGAAGTTAATGGAGATATCTTTTTATTGCTTCGGACATGATTTTCTTTGATGTTTACTTCCTTATAACTCGAGAAGAAGATCCTCTTGCCTTACTAGAGCTCGAAAAAATATATCCCAACCTTATTTAACTGAATATTCTCACAGACAAGCTGAGAAAAAATTTCTTCATCTTTTTTTTATTTCTAATGCAAACCGGGTTGTCACGAGATATGTTTGGTTTATTTTGAGTTTCCATCCTGTGTACGCTTCATTATTATCGCAAGAAGTTATCTTTTCCTTAAAACCAAGATTATTTCCTCAAATCAATTCGTGCAAATCTTTAGTTTTGAGAAGATAATCTCCCGCCAATTTTGTTTTTTCAAACTTAAAAAGGTAGGTCGGTGCCATGATCTAATCTATGGGTGCGTTTGTCCTCACTTGGTGGTGCCTTTAACCAAAATTGGGGTGCCTTTAACACCTTTTTCTTGCCAACTTTTCCATAATTTCTAGTTCACATAAATACCTACAAAAGAGTAATATTAGTACAAAAATTGGGAACTTACACTATTAATATGGGATCAAATCAGATACAAAAATTATGTCTATCAAATACCCCAGACTTATATTTTGCTAGTCCTCGAGTAAAACTAATAAAAAAATTCCTAACTCACTTTCGCAGGCATCGCGATTGCACTTAGTGGGTGTAACAAGTCTTTAAACCCGTAGGTGTCCCTAGCGGACGAGTTTTGTCTCGTGAGGGTTTATAAGAGGTATACCCACAAAACCTTTTACTCCAAATTTTAGCCACTTGTGAACGATTGAGGGTAGACACTAAACATGATATTAGTTGGTTACAAAATTATTTGGCTATGAGAGGAATTACCCTATTTTGAACCAACTGTTGTGCACGAGTTTTTTCTCAAGCGTACTAAAATTCATATATAAAACAACAAAGATCTACTCAGAAAGTCGTACAATGGACCACGATACTCAGAATCAATCCAAGTTCAATCCCACGAATAGATTTAAAAGATGGATATGGAGATGATGAATTTTCACATGTTGACTAAGATGAACGGTGTTTCCCATATCTGTCTGAAGGCCAGTGCCAGGATGAATCTTAATGGATTGATATACGCTCCCACTGGTCTTTTATTCCTTATACTAGTATCGACTCAGCTGGTATATACAAGGGCCCCAACGGTCGATTTATTGAAAATAAAACAATTATTTACTTATTATTATTCTTATTTTTTTTCTAAATAAAATAAAATAATGTGTCTTGATCTCAATCACTCTACTTCATCCCAATGCCGATAAAAATTCGATGCTAGAGTCCCACTAAATCACTTAGCGAAACACATAAAATTACAAAATAAAAATAGAAGGTGATATGGTCGATGTAGACTCCGAGATATGGTGACAACTATCATGTTATTCCTAACACCTGAGCTCTATCCTTTTATGAATAGACCCTTTAGTTGGGTCCTTCAACTCCTATAGACAATAATTTTGTTTTCATATACCTAGAATGGTTAGTGTTATCCTGAATTGTTCACAAGTTTTTACATTTTGGATTTTTTGGTACAACTAAATTTTAAAAATTTTCTCCCTTACCCCCAAACTTAAATTGAACATAGTCCTCGTTGTTCTAAAGATAAATGAATGAAATCACAATTTACGAATCATAAAATAATAATCTGAATAATTACGGATCCTCTAAGTCAATTGAATTTGACTCACTCAGTTGACCACAATGGAATTTACGAAATTGGTGGTCATTCTTATGAAAATGTGTCGATTCACATATCCTAAAATAATTAGTTTTAGCTTCATTATTCAATATCTGACGCATTTGTAATTTATATGTTCCCATATTTAGTAAATAAAATATTGGTGGGACAAAAAAATCAATCATGGTATCATGGACCGGGTAAACCACATCAACCAGAAGATGGGTTTCTAACAACTGAATTTCATTCTTGACAAAATCAGGCTCGGGAAAAAGTGTATGAAGATAATCTTTTAAAATGGTAGAGGCACATATGTCAAGTCTTAGGTGAGGGACTTTCAGCAGGGATACTTGGAAGTCACAAGAGTTTTCATTAATACTATACAATGGTTTATACAAGGTGTTCCTAAAAGCCTCTTCTTCCAAATCAGTGATCCCAAGAGGATCATCACATTTATATAATAAATTATCAAAGAAAGCCTCGTCGACTTCCTTCTATTCACTGAAAGGTTCATCAAATAATTGATTGTTAAACACAGTGCAGGATAAAGGATCATGAATAGTCCTAAAGTTTATGACAACATCCTCACTCATATTTAAAACCTCCACGAGTCTATCATCTTCATTTGAGACTATTGTTCCTGAATCGTTGGACTATAAAACACTAGTCTCGAGATAAACTCTTTCCTCTAAACAATCATCGTCTTCATAATAACAAGGAAATATTTCACCATCTATAACAATGGTGTCTCTAGTTACATCCTTTTCCTCTTGCATAGGTAAATAATCATTAACATTTTAGGATTGGATCTAGAAACATCATTATTATCATGAAGCTCATTTGGTGTAAAAATTTCCTCATCATTATGAATACGAATTTCAAATTCTTCGTCAATAATTTCCTCATCCTCATAATGACATAAAGATGATTGAACCTTATTTGAACAAGTAGTGTCTTCAATTCTAACCTCGTCCTCTAGATTAGGTAAATATTTGTCATTAATATCAAGGGTAAAATTGGAAACACTATTTTGACAATTAAATTCATTTCGAAATTTCTCTTCATCTAAATGTGCATTAAATTCACCGAGAGTAGCACTTATAGCTTCAAGTATTTATGTTATCTTTCCCTCATTTTCATCTAATTGATTGAGTTTATCATTCTAAGAATCCGACGAAAAATCAAGACATTGTGAAGTTTCCAAATAACGCCAGAGGGTATCCTCTAAAGATGAAGAACTAACATTTGACTCAGTATAATATTGCTCATTTACCTATTCATATGACTGGTGAGCTTGCGAATAGTAATTGGGATCACTATGGTATGAACCATAACCTATGGTAATAATACGGGTAATGTCCATTTTGAAATTCGGTTGATATTCATTAAATTGGTCCTCATGATACCAGTTCAATATTCTTTTATTTTTGGTGCATATGCAAATGCAAGTTCGACTAAAATAGGTAAGCTCAGGTTACCTTAGCAAAATATACCTACAGTCAAAGACTGGTCAAAGGTACAGGGCTAAGGCCCGTGGAATTTCGACTGATAACGCCCAGAGGGTTTATTGTACTATTCCATGTGTTTTCCTAATAATCGGTGTCGGAAGATGCAATTGGTGTGTGCACTAGTGTTTTATATATATACAAAATAAAATAAAATCTAAAAGAAATATATACAAAGAAAATAAAAATTTAATAAAAAATATAAAATAAAAATTGAGGTATACTACTTACCTTTTCTGGTAGGCAATTTCCACAATTCATGTAAAAGATCACCTGCACATCAAATCTAAGAAAATACCCAAGTAAAATCTAAAAAATTAAATAAAAATAAAAATAAAATAAATCCTATTTAAAAATTAAACCTAAAAAAATCTAAAACCCTAACCTAATAACAAGTCCGCGTTGGCGACGACAAAAATTGATATGTTTGTAGTAGTGGTAAATAAAGGATTCGAAATCTAAGACTTGTGAAGGTTGATTTTAGATTTAATTTCTAATTTCTAATACTAAAACAAGAAATAGACAAAAGATGGTAGCAATTTTATAAAAAAATGGGACTCAGAATTCCACCGATTTTCACATTCATGTGGTACAAATATTGATTCTTAACCATTTAAGCTCTTTTAT
>JAJJMC010010584.1:3294948-3337709 GCA_023531435.1 Papaver californicum
TTGCTTTGACTCTGTTTTATTTAAAGGGAGAATATCTCACGAGATTTGCTTGGATTCTTCCGTGAAAAAATAGCTATTAACAGGGTAAGAGATTATCCGTGTTTAAATCCGTGAATATCTCCACCAAATTCCTCTTTCAGGTTCACGCTGTTTTAAAGAAAAGAAGTTCCCGTCAAAATAATTTTTTGAACCGTGAAGAAGAGGGGGTGCTCATATCCAATATTCGGGTGCTTTTATCAATTTTTGGTGCCTTTAGTAGTTTTTTCGTGCCAATTTTTCCAACAATGTTTATTTTTCAAAAATACCTATAAATACATAAAAATACAATCTTAGTACAAAATGAGTTCCAACACTATAAAAGTTGAGAGCAAATTAGACACATAAATGTGTCTATCAAATACCCCCAAACTTATTATTTGCTAGTCCTCGAGAAAATCTTATCTAGAAAAATCCTAACTCATTTTCGCAGGCATCACGATTGCATTTAGCGTGTGCAATAACCTTTAAACCCATAGGTGTCACTATCGGACGAGTTTTGTCTCGTGAGGGTTTACAAGAGGTTTACCCACAAAACCTTTTACTCCAAATTCTAGCTACCTATGAACGATTGAGGATAGACACTAAACATACTATTTAGTTGGCATACTAAATTCTTCGCCTATAAGAATCATTACCCTATATCAGTCCAATTGCTCCACACGAGTTTTCACTCAGCGTACTAAAATTCATACAAGAATTCAAAACTCTACTTAAACAGTTGTTCAGCCACGATACTCAGAATCTATTAAAGTACAATCACATGGAAAGATTTAGAAGATGTATATAGACAAAATGAATGGTGCACATGTTGACTAAGGTGAACGGTGTTTCCCATATCTGTCTGAAGGTTACTGCCAGGATGAACCCTAATGGATTGAGATACGCTCCCACTGGTCTTAATCCTTAAACTAATATCGACTCAACTGGTATATACAAGGGCCCCAACGGTCGATTTATTGAGAATAAAATAATTATTTATCATTTTAAAATATACTGACATCATGATTGGATCAAATGACTCCAAGCGCATGCTCTTTATCAGCATCTTACATGATAGTTCTCATGGATCCTTCATTCCACGCTTGCTTAGGCGACAGAGACAGGGAGAACATACATATATTTCTATCAAAGTGTCAATACTCGATATATATATTTTATTTTTTAATAATAATAATAATAATCTAAATAATACAATAATGGGGCTTGATCTCAAATACTCAACTTCATCATGACAACTATAACAATTCGATATTGGTGCCCCACCAAATCACTTAGAGAAACACAAAAATTGTAAAAATAAAAACAGAAGGTGATTCGGTCGAGATAGACTCCGAGATATGGTGACAACTATCATGTTATTTATAACACCTTAGCTAGGCATCCTTTTATGAATATACCATTTAACTAGGCACACCAATTCCTATAGAAAAAGAGTTGAGTTTCCATCTACCTAGAATGGTTAGTGTCATCCTGAATTTTTCACAAGTTTTTAGACTTTTGAGTTTCATATTTCATTAAAAGTTTCTCCCTTACCCCCAAACTTAAATCTAACAATGTCCTCAATGTTCTAAAGATGAATTATTAAATATATGAACAAGGAGAAATTGTTACCAATCGAAGAAAAGGAGTTAAGGAAAGATATTACCGTGTCACACGAGCATGGGTTACCTCCCAAGAAGTGCTAAGCTTAAAGTCTTCATCCAGACTAAGAAAGAATTAATCACCTCATAAAATCATAGAGCAATAGTCGGAACAATTGTGGGTCTTCTGAATAAAACAATACTATCCAAAATAGAAGGAAATTGCAGTGGACCCAGAAAGTGAACAAACCAAGTACACCCTTATCCCTATCTAGTGTCTTGTTTAAGACAACTACATTTAGTTGAGGTTCAGGTTCGGGCTCTATGAAAGGGTCTAGATAAATCTCTTTAGGATGAATTTCCTCATAGGAAGGATCCGGAGGATCAGGTTCTAGATTCTGGAAAAACTCAAATAATACATTTAAGGCACATAATAATAACCTGAATAATTGTGGATCCTCAAAGTCAATCAGATTTGACCCACACATTTGACTACAATGAAGGTGGTCATTCTTAAGCAAATGTGTCGATTCTAACCTCCTAAAGTAATTAGGCTTAGTCTCAAAACTTGATACTTGACACATTTGAAATTCAAGCGTTCCCACATATGGAAGAAAATGTTTTGGTGGGAAAACAAAGTCAATCTTGGTATTATTTCCTAGGTAAACCACATCGACTAGAGGAAGGGTTTCTAAATACTGAACTTCTTTTTGGACATCAACAGGCTCATAGAATCTAGTTTGAAGATGATCTTGAAAACTGGTAGAGATATCAATTAGTTTATGCACATATCAGGAACATGCAAGTCCTCTGGGTATTTAGATGCAAAGTGATCCAACAAAACTTGAGAATCACAAAATTCTAACCCTAAATTAGGTAACTTTTGGAAGTCTAGGGGTTTAGAAACAACCTCTAAGTTGGGTGAATAATCTTGTGAGATAGATTCATCTGTGGAATTAGGCAAATCATCTACACAATCATCCACAGGGTCATCTAAATATTTTATGTGGAACGGAGAGTCATTACAAGACTGATTATCATCATCATATAATCTCTGGCATTCCAGAACTCTCAGTCTTTGCTCCAAACTAGGCGGTGTGTGTTTATAATACTTCTCATATATCATTAGAGGTGATTCTTCTACAAAGGTATTTGGATCACTAGCTTTTAACTTTTTGATGGCATCCCTCCAAGACAAAGAATCATTGGTATCCCCAAACTTAGAGTGGACATTACTCTCAGATGGACTAAAAACTGTTGGTTGGATTCTAGGGTCCTTAAGGTCAGAACTACACTCAACTTCCTCTATCGTATTAAAATTCTCTAAGAGTCTATCATCTTTTAAAATAGTAGTATCTCTATTCAAATCCTCTTCCTTTTGAGTAAGTGAATAATCATTAAAATTATTTGGATTTGAAACAGAAATAACACTATCACCATGAAGCACAATTGGAGTGACAATTTGTTGATCATTCTGCCTGTATATTTCAAGTTTTTCACCAATACTGTCCTCATCATAATAATATGAAGATGTTTGAACCTCGTCTAAATAAGTAGTGTTACCAATTCTATCCTCGTCCTCTTGACTAGGTGAATAATTATCTAGGGTATCATTATATTGGAAATTAAGATCATTTTGAGCAATATTATTCTTTGCAGAATTTTCGTTCTCACTTAATAAGAACCTATTACTATCCTCAATCATCTTGTTTGTATTCTCAATCATCTGCTTTGAATTCTCAGTCATCTGCTTTATGATTCTTTTTGTATCCTTAGTCAACTCCTTGACGGAATTCTCTATAGGAACAACTAGATCATAAAGATTGCTAGGTCGTAACTGCTCGTGTGATTCTTCTAAAGGCATATAGGTTCATTATAAGAAATAGATTGCACATGCTTTATGACATCTCTCCAAGTCAAATAACTCGAATTTTGCTCATTTTCATGTTCATAAGACGGGTGTATGTACGAATAGTAATTGAGATCACCTTGGTATGAACCATAACCTTCAGAAGGTTGGTAGTGGTCCCAAGTACTATCCACACTATGGTCATAGTAAGGGTAAAGCCTGTTTTGAAACTCAGTCGGATATTTATTGTAATACCAACTCGACATTTTCTAACAAAAATTTCCTAATAAATTTACAAAAAAAAAATCTAAGAAAAAAAATCCTAACAGGAATGGGTTCTAACATACACAAACAAGGCTGACTGAACCAAATCAAACCTACTGAATCTAGCAAACAAAAAGCATGATGGATTCACTTAGATTGTTTCTAGACCAGCTTTTATTCTTCCAAAAGGCAACTAGTTACAGTTTTAGCAAACTTCTTAGAACGATCCCAATTAGATTAAGTCGAAGAGAAACAGGATAAGCTCTAAGGAGCTTTGATAACCCTGTCTCTTTGGCACTTTTCCCTGGGTTACAAGGCGGCTCTAATCAACTTAAAATAATCTTTTTGAACCTTGAGTTAGGCTAATAAAGTAACCAATACAGTCCTTTTGAATGATTTTCCAATAAGCTCGATACCCTATGGGTCTCTTTCTAGTCAAATTTTAGGCTTAGGTTCGCGTAGGTAACGTGTTCCTAAGTCAGGAAAGAATGAAACGGTGATGAAATCCGAGTCCTTATCTTATATGGCCAGTCCTTGCCCTTTACTAGAAAATATATCCGTATTCAAGTTCTCAACATATATGCATTACGAAGGAATACAGAAAACCCACTTGCAGGGGATTCATGGGTTGATCGAGTCTTACCTCCCGTACCAAACGGGGGTTGAATCGGTTGTATTCGACTCGGGCCTCCAACTCCTGTGTTAGTGCACGAACCCGAGGGGCCGAAACAATATCGTAATTGTCGTCCTTCCTAGTTGTAGTTTATATTTAAATACCCTTCCGTAGGGTTTAAAAATTAATAATAAAGTTCAAAAAGTCCAAAGTCCAAAGTCCAAATATAAGAAAAAAAGTAGAAAAATACCTAGAATAATTACAAAAATAATAAGAATTTCCTAATACAGTTTTCTAAAAAATTGAAAACCCTAAAAAAATTAAAAAAATAACTAAAAAAATCTTGTCTTCTTTTTCCGTTCTTTTCGCTTTGTCTTTAACTCCAACTCTTTAATCAATCAATATAATCATTAACTCCAATTTCTTTTTGATCCAAAACCTGTAATACAAAGAAAATACCCAAAACGTAAAATAGAACAAATAAAAATAAAAACAATAAAAATCTAACTAAACTAATTAACCTAAAAAAAATAATCTAAAAACAAGTCCGCGTCGCCGACGCCAAAAATTGATAGTTTTGTAGTAGTGGTAAATAAAGTATCGTTCGCTCGAACTCGTGAAGACTGAATTTAGATTTTAATAAAATAATTTTGAAACTAAAAATATTCACAAAAGATAAAAATAATATTAACAAATACTGAGGTTATGGATTTCACCATTAACCAATTAAAGTGGTTCAAACTAATTAATATTCATGCAATTCTTACATTTAATTTGATTCTAAAATATTGCAATAAGTAGATTTTCAAAATAACAATTGTATAACAAAAACATGGAACATTTAAAACCTAGGACAAAGCATGTACCATCTAACGAAATCACAATTGCTTAACAAAATCATTATATCAATTACTAATCAAGGCAAATAATCATAAAAGAAATTGCAAAAATTAATTAAAATAGAAATATACCACTTTTATTGAAACAATGGCTTCCTCTGTCACCTCAGCATATGGGGTTTAGCTCATCTTTCTCAAAACACCCTCAAAAGTTTGGTACATAGCTCAAAGTGTTTGAAAATAATGAAAAAGAGTGAAAATAATGAAAACAGTGAGTTTGCAACGTTTATAAACGTTACAGACTCATTGTTACTGAGGTATAATTGTTTCATCGAAATTAAATGTTGCAAATGAAGATAAATGTTGCAAAGTTAAAAGCTTTAGCAACGTAATCTTCAAACTTTTGGCCACTGAAGCTTCAAACTTTTTGCAACAGAATCTTCATCTTCTTTATCATGATCACGAGCAGATTTTTTTCTGGATTTCTGATACTTCGTTTCTGGACACTCCAGACACCCCCCCACCCCCAATACTCTCTATATACTCTCCTATTTATACTAGAACACTAGACAACTTACAAATCTTTTCAAATTCATGTTAGAAATCTCAGTAGTAATCTCATAAAATATTTTCTTTTAATGAAATCATTCTCGGGGATCTGTTCTTCCTGTTTTTCTCGTTATTTGCTTTGTTATGTCCTCTATCAGTTTCTTTGGAAATCAGATGGTATCAAATATATATATATAGTAGAATCTTGAGCATCTCACGAGATTTGCTTTGTTATTTGCTTTGACTCTGTTTTATTTAAAGGGAGAATATCTCACGAGATTTTTTTGGATTCTTCCGTGAACAGATAACTATTAATAGGGTAAGACATTATCCGTGTTTAAATTCGTGAATATCTCCACCAAATTCTTCTTCCAGGTTCATGTTGTTTCCCGCCAAAATGATTTTTTGAACCTGAAGAAGAGGGGGTGCTCATATCCAATGTTCGGGTGCCTTTATCAATTCTGGGTGCCTTTAGTAGTTTTTTTGAGCCAATTTTTCCAACGATGTTTATTTTCCAAAAATACCAATAAATATAGAAAAACACAATATTAGTACAAAATGAGTTCCAACACTATAAAAGTTGAGAGCAAATTAGACACATAAATGTGTCTATCAACTACCCAAAATTTTAGCCAGTTAGGTCACAGGCTCGATAGAATTCAACGAAACCTACAAAATAATGACCGAGCTATTAGCAACTTAGAGACCCAAATGAGTCAACTTTCGAACAAGCTAAATGATGGGAGAATGATAAATTTCCTAGTCAACCAACTCCGAATCGAAAAGGTGTCCACCAATTAAATGGGTCAGGTAGTTCTACTGAGCACATTCAAGCAGTCATTACCCTCAGGAGTGATAAAACAGTAGAAAACACAGCAGAACAACCTAAAGGTAGTAATCAAACTGAAAAAGAGTCTGAAGTAGACGAAACTCCTAGAGATACTAATGGGCCTGAGAAATATATGGGCCCAAATGAGGAAAATGTCCTTAAGAGATTGTTTATTCCACCTGCACCATTTTCCCAAAGGCTTGGCAAGAAAAAGCCTGGCAATTATGCTGAAATCCTAGACATTTTTAAGCAATTTAAGATCAACCTTCCTCTGTTAGATGCAATAAAACATATGTCGATCTATGCCAAGTTCCTAAAAGACATGTATACGGTCAAACATGATATGAATGTGCGTAAAAAGGAATTCTTGACCCAACAAGTTAGTTCTATACTTTCACAATGGTACCCTGTCAAATTCAACGATCCAGGTTATCCCACTGTTACCAGTACTATATGCAATCAACGATAGAAAATGCATCGTTAGATCTTGGGGCTAGTGTGAATATTTTACCGTTCTCAGTATATGAACAACTTGGACTAGGAGAGATGAAACCAACTAGGATCAGACTTCAATTAGCTGATAGGTCAGTCAAAATTCCACGTAGAATTATTGAAGACATTTTGGTTCAAGTAGAAAACTTTTTATATTTAGTCGACTTTGTGATTCTAGATACTCAACCTATCTGAGACCGAGAGATCAATATTCCGATTATCCTAGGCTATCCATTTTTAGCTACTGCTAATGCTATAATCAATTGTCAAAATGGTCAAGTGAAATTTTCTTTTGACAATCAAAAAGTCTCAGTGAATGTCTTTAAAGCTTTCCAAGCCCCTTCAGAACATGATCACTATGAGTCTGTTTGTATGATTGATTCTCTAGCTGAGAACACTTTTAGCACCATTAGTGTTAATGATCCTTTAGAGACCTATTTGGCCTATTTTGGAGCCTACTTTGACGAGGATAGTCATTTTTAAGAAGTTAATGCGTTGCTAGATTCTGCACCAATTTTGGATTATGGGAAATGACAACGTAAACCTGAACCTCTTCCGCCCACTACAGAAAAGCCCATCCCATCTTTAGTTAAATCTCTCACCCTTGAATTAAAACAATTACCAGATACTTTGAAATATGTGTTTATAGGTAATGAGAATAATTTTCCTGCCATAATTGCCTCTGACTTAGAGCCTGATTAGGAAAGTAAACTAGTTAGTGTTCTCCGAGAGCAAAAGACTGCCCTAGGGTGGACCATAACAGATTTGAAAGGTATTAGTCATGCTGACTGTATGCACCGAATCTACCTAAAGGAAGGTGCCAAAACATCAAGAGAAATGCAGCGACGATTGAACCCCAACATGAAATACGTTGTCCGCACTGAGGTTCTCAAGTTGTTATATGCGGGTATCATCTACCCCATCTCTGATAGTAAATGGGTCATCTATGTCCAGGTTGTCCCAAAGAAGTATGGGATTACAGTAGTTGAGAATGAGAACAATAAATTGATCCCCTCCCAAGTTACTACTGGGTAGATAATTTTTATAGACTACCATAAACTGAATTCAGTAACTAGGAAAGACCATTTTTCTCTACCATTCATCGACCAGATGTTAGAAAGATTAGGCGGTCATAGCCATTACTGTTTTCTAGATGGATTATATGGGTATAACCAAATCCCTATAGCTCCAGAAGACCAAGAAAAAACAAACTTTACATGTCCATTTGGTACTTTTTCTTACAAGCGTATTCCTTTTGGGTTGTGCAATGCACCCGAAACATTCCAAGTTGCATGCTAAGTATCTTCTCGGACATTGTAAAGAACTTTGACTTTCTACACCACCTTACACTTGTTCTAGAATGTTGTAAAGAAAAGAACCTTGTCCTAAACTGGGAAAAATGTCATTTTATGGTTAAACCTGGAATAGTGTTAGGACATGTGGTGTCCGCTAAGGGAATAAAAGTTGATAAAGCCAAGGTTGACCTAATTTCAAAATTAAGACCTCCTAAGAATGTAACAGGTGTTAGATATTTCCTTGGTCATACTGGATTTTATTGTAGTTTCATCAAAGACTTTAGCAAAATTGCCTTATCTTTGTCACACCTACTTGCTAAAGATACTGCCTTTGTTTTTGACGAAGCCTGTGTTGAAGCTTTTGAGAAGCTCAAATCTTCGTTAACTTCTTCCCTTATCATCTGAACACCCGTGGAACATCCAATTTGAACTCATGTGTGATGCGTATGATTACGCGGTTGGTGCTTTCCTTGGCCAACGACATGATAAAACACCTTCTGTGATTTATTATGCTATTAAAACCCTAAACGATGCCCAGGTAAACTACATAACTACTGAGAAGGAATTGTTTGACATCGTGTTTACACTTGCTAAATCTAGATCATACCTTCTTGGGTCAAAGGTTATAGTCTACTCTTACCATGCCGCCCTCAAGTATCTTCTGTCTAAGAAGGACTCGAATCCCCGACTGATTAAATGGGTTTTACCGTTACAAGAATTTACTCTAGAGATTCGTGATAAAAAAGGTTCTAAAACTGTAGTAGACGACCATTTATCTCATATTTTTGATGAGACTAGAGATGATGAAAGACCAGTCTTTGACACATTCCCTGATGAACAATTGTTTTTCATCTCTCAGTTACCTGGTTTGCCGACATTGTTAATTATTTGGTAACTGGTCAAATTCCTGAGCATTGGTCTAAACAGTATAGAGTAAAGTTCTTGTCTGAGGTCAAACATTTTTTCTGGATGATCCATACTTATTCAAATATTGTCCAGACCAGATCATCCTTGGTTGTATTCCTGACAACGGAATCTCTAGTGGCTCACTTTTTATCACTTTTGAGCTTGTGTGGGTAATTTTATTGCAATGAAAACAACTGCTAAAGTCTTGCAGTCTGGTTTCTATTGGACGTATTTATTCAAAAATGCCCACAAATTTTGTCAAAATTATGAAAGATATCAGAAATTAGGAAAGGTGACCCTCCATAATATGATGCCATTGAATCCTATCTTGATAATAGAAATATTTGATATATATGGTATTGATTTTATGGGTCCCTTTGTTAACTCTTTTGGCAACTTTTATATTTTGCTAGTTGTTGAATATGTGTCCAAGTGGGTTGAAGCTATTGCTACCAAGACAAATGATCGCCACGTTGTGATCAAATTTATTAGAGACAACATTTTCTCTCGATTTGGTATGCCTAGAGCAATTATCAGTGATGGAGGGTCCCATTTGTTTAATCATTCCTTCGAAGCTCTCATGATAAAGTACTCCATTACTAATAAGGTTTCTACACCTTACCACCCACAAACTTGTGGCCAAGTAGAAGTGTCTAATAGGCAAATAAAACAAATTTTGGAAAAGATCGTAAACCCCACTCAAAAAGACTGGTCTTTTTGTTTAATATAAGCTTTGTGGACTTACCAAACAACTTTTAAGACTCCTTTTGGGGTGTCTCCGTATAGACTTGTCTTTGGTAAAGCCTGCCATTTTCCAGTAGAATTAGAACATCGTGCTTATTGGGCTATTAAACGGCTAAACTTTGACATGCCGACCATTGGTGACAACCGTAGACTTTAACTCAATGAGTTAGAAGAAATTCTTAATGATGCTTACCAAACTGTGAAAATATACAAGGAGAAAACTAAAAAATTTCATGATAAATCGATTATTCGAAAGTCATTTGAACCTTGTCAAGAAGTGCTCATGTACAATTGTCGTTTACATCTCTTTCCTGGTAAGTTAAGATCCCGGTGGTCGGGCCCATACTATGTCAAGATCGTTTTTCCACATGGCACAGTAGAAGTTAAAAATCCGAAGAATGGAGAAACTTTCAAAGTTAATGGTCAACGGTTGAAACCATTTTCGGAGTTGACCACTCATGCAATGGAAGAATCAGAACTGAATGATCCTGTCTATAAGGACAATCTTCAAGGTAACCATCTGCAAGAACGTCTGGCTGAAGACGTTAAATTTAGCGCTCTATGGGAGGCAACTCATATGTTTTTGATACACAATACTGGTAATATCTTTTTATATCTCTTTTACTTTTCTCGGCAATTGTCTTTCTTCATGCTTTTATTCATTATTTTTGGAACATTGGGGACTATGTTTAATTTAAGTTTGGGGGTAAGGGAGAAACTTTTAATGCAATAATAAAACTCCAAAATTTAGAAACTTGTGAACAATTCAGCATGACAATAACCATCCTAAGTAGATGGAAACAAATTTCTTGGTTGTAGGAGTTGAGGGACCCAACTAAATGGTCTATTCATAAAAGGACAAAGCTTAGGTGTTAGAAATAACATGATAGTCGTCACCATATCTCGGAATCATCACCATATGACATTTTGTTTTTATTTTTGTAACTTTTTTTGTTTCTCTAAGTGATTTGGTAGGGAACTAGTGTCGCCTTGTTGTCGCCAGGATGAAGTAGAATGATTGAGATCAAGCTAGCATAGAACGCAGGATAGCAATATGTGTGTGTTCTTCCTATCTCCGTCGCCTAAGCTAGCATAGAACGCAGGATCCATGAGAACTATCATGTAATTTGCTTACAAAGAGCATGCGCTTAGATTCAAAATATCTAATCATGTTGTCGCAAAATAAATAAAAAATAAAATAATAAAGTAAAAAGATAATTGTATACATTCAATAAATCGACCGCTGGGACCCTTGTATATACCAGCTCAGTTGATACTAAAGACCAGTTGGTGCGTATCTGAATCTATTATGGTTCATTTTGGCACTGACGATCATATAGATATTCTGGGAAACACCGTTCACCTTAGTCAACATGCACACACTTCTATTTTCATATATGTCTTCTTCATCTATTCGTTTGATTGTGGTTTGTTAGATTCCGAGTATCGTGGTCCATTGTACAACTTTCTGAGTAGTGCTTTGTTTTCTTATATATGAATTTTAGTACGCTTGAGTTCAACCTCGTGTGCAATAATTAGATTCAAAACAGTGTAATTCCTCCCATAGACAAAGAATTTTGTTGCCAACTAAATAGCATGTTTAGTGTCTACCCTCAGTCGTTCACAAGTAGCTAGAGTTTGGAGTAAAGGTTTTGTGAGTATACCTCTTGTAAACCCTCACGAGAAAAAATTCGTCCGCTAAGGCCACTTAGGGGTTTAAATTCTTATTGCACACGCTAAGTGCAATCGCGGTGCCTACGAAAGTGAGTTATGATTTATTTTCTAGACTAGATTTTCTCGAGGACTAGAAAATATAAGTTTGGGGTATTTGATAGACATATTTTTGTGTCTTAATTGGTCTCATATTTGTATTGTTAATTATCAAATTTTTGTACTAATTTGGTTATTTTGTATGTTTGTAGGTATTTTTGAAGAATAAATAAATTGTGAAAAATGGGCTTAAAATGTGTTAAAGGCACCCCAAAAAAATTGATAAAGTCACCCAAGAGATTGGTTAAAGGAACCCACCTTGTTTGAATTCAAAATTTTGGCGGCAACTAATTCTTTCTCGACCGGAGAAGAAATCTGACGAGAATTTTTGAAAGATTTAAAGGCTTTTTGGACAAAGAATATTCCCTACCTTAAATATGATATTTCACACGATTTGGAAGTTTCGAAAGCATATCTTCACGGGACAATTATTTCTCCCTTTTTTCTCGAGAAACAAATCTTTCAGGATTTGATATTGATCGTATATGAGACTAAACAAAGCAACAACCGATCATAGTCTGTTTATAGGAAGAAAGAATCACAGAAGAGAATCGAACAGAGTGGCTGCCATGGAAAACAAATAATCACCGATATTTTCTTTCTCATCAAAAATAAGATCTGCCGAAATTTATAACATTAAATGGAGAAGATTTGGAAGATGTCGGTGGTTGGTGTATAAATAGAGGAGTTTGGGAGAGATTGTGGACTTACATAGAGAAAGCTGGAAGAAAAAAAAACATTATGTAAGTTTCAGAAAAAAAATCTAGGGTTAGTTCGTAAAGAAGAAGAAGAACCTAATAATAACACCACAGAAATGTCGTTGACAGTGTCACCTAATGTTTTAAAATCAAGACCTTTTGCAACGGTTTTTTCAATAATAACTGCAACAGATTTAGAAGCTAATATTCTTACAAGAAGTCCTTCTTTTAGCCGTCCCAGAACAATCTTATTCCACTACACCCTAGAACCGTACTTTATCCACTGCAATTGAAATTTGTCGTTAAATCGACAAGAAATAGAAGAAATTTGTAAATGTTCTCAACATCAATAAAATCAAATGTTTAAACAATTTTCTTTTATTATTTATGCTATGAGTGGCGAAACTTCTTCTCTAGGGTGTAGGAGGAAGCTATTTTTGATGTGTAACTATTAGTTTTCAATTTCTTTGATATATTACTCCATATTTGTGCTTTCAACGATTAATAAGTTTCTCTTCTTTAAAAGCTTCATAAAATAATTGTTCTGAATAATCCTTAGGCTGTTGATATTTTATAAGCAAAGGAAAATTAGATTTTTGGCATAACGATAAATCTTTTGAAACATGAGACTGAATTCAATAAGGTTTTAAGTAATTAGAGATTAATAGTTGACGTAGCGACTAATTATATTTACAAACATCAAAAGTAGTGGAATCCGAAACCCTAGAATGTTTCGCCTATGTTTCAATCAATCAATTTATTTTAGTAATTTTCTTTAAAATTTAATTCTTAAAATCAACCAAAAAAATAATTCTTGTCTTAGCACATAATTAGGTAATTAATTAAAAATATTATAATCAATCTCCGTGGACAAACCCGTATTTGCCACTTCTACTTTGTAGTTGTCGTGCGATTGCGGCTATAGGTTAAAAATACATATCAATGTGGAAAATGGGTATATGTTTGATCAATTGAAGATGTTGCTGTGAGAATGGAGATAAACTGAGTTTTGAAGGGAATATAGAACTCGAGAAGAACAAGAGGGTTGTTGTTGTCTATATTTGTGGATGTGTGTCTTAGATTAGATATTGTTTAACATCCTGAGTGTGCTAAAAAGAATGGGTTCTCATTAGATATGAAATTGCAGGTGCAACTGAGCTAGATAAAAGAGCCGAATAAACAACAGAGAGATACCTCTAAGGACTGGAATATGGTATGCTAAGTGTTTGAGAAATTGCAGCAAAGAAATCAAATAGGGTCTGTGTGTTGGATGGATTTGTGTGAGTTGGACTAGGTGCTTAGCAGGCATAAGGATAGTCACGTTTGCATCTGAAATGGAGTGTGAAAATCTCGGGAGATGGTGATATGGCAGTGTTGTTGCCGGAATGAATCAGTTGTGCGGCCCAATTTTAGGAAGTCAAGGAATACAAAATTTGGAAGGAATATGACTTTGGAGTTAAGGTATTGTTGGATCGGGCCTTGCAAAATTTAAGTGGGCCTGGGGAAATATCTGTTAGGCTTTTTAATTGAACTTGTGTATAACATCTATACAGACTTTTGCCGTGAGCAGAGGCATATGTACAGACTTTTGGAGGCGAGAATATCTTTGACGCTGGCGACTGGCGTCTATAGAGAAATAAGGGTCTAGTTGTTTTAATTCCTGAGTTCAATTAAATTAGTTTATTAGATTTTTTATTAATTTCTATGACTTTTAAGAAATCCATGTCTAACTAAATTTTTTTATTAGGGTGAAAGGCTGAACATGTAGAATTTGTTTTGTTTGTGTTCTAAAACTAGGGTTTTCAACTATTAAATATTAATGTCAATGTTTTGTGTCTCTTTCCATGTTTTACATTTCTCAAATGATTTTTCATGTTCTATGTCATGCATAGTTCATCGTTTGATTAGTACAAGAACTCGTTGACCCTTTCGCGATAATCGTTTTACGAATATTCTTTGACTATTTATACCACATACACTTAGTACTTCGAAATTCTACTTGGGTTGAGAACAAAAAAATCTTTTTGATAATTCTTTTTAATGATTCTTAAACGAAATATCTTCTGTGTATGAGTAGCTAGATTTGCTACTTCGCATGAGTAAAACAGATACCCTTTGTGATGAACGCAAGTAAACCTTAATCTACAACGGATTCCCAGAACCTTAACACTTTTATATCTTTGATTACAATATTTATTAAATTGCTTTTATTCATTTGTCAACTTAATTCCTTATTACAAAAATCATATATATACCTTTTGAAACATCTTTTGACTCGAAATTTACTTGAATTAATTATTGTAAAAGATTCACAGTCCTCGGGGGAATGAACCGTATTTACTTTGTCTATATCTTTCAATATTGTGTGTTTGCGGTAAAACAAAGTCGGTCTTCCGACGCATCAAGTTTTTGGCGCCGCTACCGTGGAGCGGTTGAAAATTATTTTCTAGTTGATAATTTGACTTTCTAGTCGTAGTTATTGCTTTGTTTTTAGTAGTTTTTTTATATTTTCCTTAGTTTCTTATAGGTACTTTTCTTAGTTGATTTGGGGTGCGGCATTTAAATCATTAACGTACGAAAATAAAGTAAGTAATTGATTTACTTGCAAATATTTTGTAAGGCGAAAGGTAAGTACAAATCAAATTTTTTCTTGTGCTTAGCGTTTGGAAGATATACCGGTTGGTTGGGATAGAGATAAATATAATCGTCTAGTTAGAGTTAATCCATTATTCATGGATGGAATCGATGATAAGGGTGTAGACCCTCCAGTTAAAAGTTTAGGAGACTACATGTATCCAACTAGATTCTCTCAACCTTCATGCATTGTTTTGCCTACCACCAAGCTCACTTTGAAACTAAGACTTATATCATCCAGGATTTGTCGAATTTCTATGGAAGGGAAAATGAGAACCCTTACTACCATATTATATATTTTGAGGAACTATGTCATATCGTGAAAATTAAAGACTTATCATATGAGTATCTTAAATTGAGATTGTTTCCATTCTTTTTAAAAGATAAGGAAAATCGTGGCTTGATGCATTACCGTCTTCTTCCATCCAAACTTGGGATGAGATGACTAAGTTATTTTTTCATAAATTTTTTCCTAGGGATAGAACCACAGCCTTACGTCAAAGTCTTAATAGTTTCTCTTAGCAGGATGGAGAATCTCTCCGTGATTATTTAGAAGGGTTCCATGAACTTTTGTTGCAATATCCACACATGGATTTGATACCTTGAGTCTCACTATGATTCTCTATGAAGGATTAGATCACAAGACTATGACTATGGTAGAATCACTTTGCGTGGTAATTTTGCTGATAAGTCTGTTGTAGAGGGTTATAAATTTTTGGATGATGTATATGATAAAACCCAAGAGTTGGAGGATAAGGAACCCCTAATATCAATTGCTAGTAGAAAGGGTGCGCATATAGTTGATATCCAATTCGACTCTGACGCTAAAATAACTTCTTTGGAAAGAAGACTTGAATCGTTAGAACATAATGATAAATGTAAGACTTTTGTTGAGTCCATAGACCATGCCATTCATGACGATGGTGGAGAACAAGTTCATGCTCTCTATCAAGATAATCGTCGTAGATATGACCCTTATTCCAATATATACAAACCAGGGTGGGCAACACACCCTAATTTTTCCTGGCCTAGAGGTCAGTATGAAGGAAAACCTAATAATGCTAGTGATTTCACGCATAAATATTCCGTTCCTACTGACTACTCTAACCAAAGAGTACCTAGTATGGAAGAAAGTTTTAATTTGTTTATGCAGGCCACCCAAAAACAACTAGCCAACTTAGAAAAGACTATTGCAAGATCCATAGCAAGCTTAGAAGGACAAATATGTCATCTTGCTAGAAAAATAAGTGAGATAGACAAAGGAAAATTCCTAATTCAAACGCATCCTAACATAATGGATCCTTTTGAGGTAAGCATATCTGCTGCTAATCCCTCCGATCATGCCCTGGTCGTTACTAACTTGAGAAGCTTTCGGGTCATTGATAACCATGTTAGTGTTCCTAAGGAGAAAGAGAAAGATAGGAACTCGCCCACTATTACGCAGGTTACACCTTCAACACAAAAAGAAACCAATGAAACTAAAAAAGGTGAATTTGAAAACACTTATGTTCCTCGTTCTCCATTCCCCCAAAGGTTACTACCCCGCAAGAAAGGAACCAGCCCTAATGACATCTTAAAAGTGTTCAAAAAAGCTAAACTCAATATTCCCTTTTTAGATGCCATTAAGAAGAGTCCTATATATGCTATGTTCCTAAAAGATATATGCACTGTGAAACAAAAATTGAATGTTCATAAGAGAGCTTTTCTTGCTGAAAAAGTGAGCTCTGTCATTACTCAGAAAAAACACCAACTAAATACAAATATCCTAGTTCTCCCACTATTGTTTGCAGTATAGGAGAACACAAGATTGAACATGCTTTGTTAGATTTAGGTGCCAGTGTCAATCTTTTGCTATATTCTGTGTATGAGCAATTAGGACTTTGTGACTTGAAACCCACTAGTGTTACACTCTAATTGGCATATAGGTCCATTAAAATTCCTAGAGGAGTGGCAGAATATGTACTTGTACAGGTTGATAGTTTCGTTCATCTTGTGGATTTCGTAATTCTTGATACACAACCTGTGACAGACCCTAGTGGTCAGATTCCTATTATTTTAGGACGACAATTCTTAGTAACCGATAATGCAATTATAAATTGTTGGAATGCCACTATGGAACTTAGTTTTGGTAGTTGGAAAATGTAAGTGAATGTTTTTCATGTTGCACGTTTTCCTCCTGATCTTGATAACCATGAAACTGTTTGCATGATTGTTGAAATATTCCATGATACTTTCTTGCAGAACCATATAGATGATCAATTAAAGGCTTGATTAGCTCACTTTGAGCATGATTTTTATGATGAAAATATTATTTGTGAAGTCAACGCCTTGCTAGACTCCACACCGCTACTATACACTAATAAATGGAAGCCCAAAATTGAACCTCTATTTCTGCCCGATTCTCGACTTGTTCCATTTGTCGAGAAAGCTCCGACCTTGAACCTAAAACCATTTCCTGACACTTTGAAATATGTTTACTTAGGCCCTGCAGACACTTTACCTGTTATAATTACTTCGAATCTTATATTATAACAAGAAGGAAGATTGGTAGATGTCCTTAAAGAACATAAGACGTCTATAAGTTGGTCTATTGCAGATTTGAAAGGTACAAGTCCTAGTGATTGCATGTACCAAAATTTACTTAGAAGAGAATGCTAAAACATCTAGAGAAATGCAACATAGACTAACTCTTAACATGAAAGAGGTTGTGAGAGAGAAAGTTCTTAAACTATTAGATACATAAATCATATACCCGATATCCGGTAGTACTTGGGTCAGCCCCGTTCAAGTTGTACCCAAGAAATCAGGAATCACTGTAGTTAAGAATGAAAGTAATGAATTGATTCCTACCCGACAGACCACCGAGTGGCGATTATGTATCGACTATAGGAAATTAAAAAAGGTCACGAGGATAAATCATTTTACTCTTTCATTCATTGACCAGATTCTTGAGAGGTTAGCCGGACATACATACTATTGTTTCTTTGATGGTTATTCCGGCTATAACCAAATCCCTATTGCTCCTGAAGACCAAGAGAAAACAACCTTTATTTTTCCCTTTGACACATTTTTATATAGACACATGCCTTTTGGGTTATGTAATGTACCTGCTACTTTTCAGCGTTGTATGTTGAGCATATTCTCAGACATGGTAGAGAGGATTATTGAAGTTTTCATGGATGATTTTTCTTTTTTCGGGTCGTCTTTTGATGAATGTCTCCATCATCTAACTCTTGTATTCGTGATATGCAAGGAGAAAAATCTAGTACTGAATTGGGAGAAATGTAACTTCACGGTTTATTCAAGAATTGTTCTAGGTCACATTGTTTCTTCCAAGGGAATAGAAGTAGACAAAACTTAAGTTGATTTGATTTCTAAATTGAAACCTCCACGTATGGTTACGGAAGTTATATTATTCTTAGGCCATGTAAGTTTTTATCGTCGTTTTATTAAAGATTTTAGTAAAATCTCACGCCCTTTATGAAACCTTCTTGGTAAGGACGTTACTTTTGTATTTGATGAAATTTGTATTGCATCTTTTGACAAGCTGAAATTGTTGTTAACTTTTGCCCCTATTATACAACCGCCTGATTGGAGTCTTCCATTTGAGATTATGTGTGATGCCTCTAATTATGCAGTTGGAGCTGTTTTAGGACAACGTAAGAATAAAACACAATATGTCATTTACTATGCTAGTAAGACCTTGAATGATGCATAATTGAATTACTCTACAACTGAAAAAGAACTTTTGTCGATTGTGTTTTCTTTATAAAAATTCAGACCTTACCTTTTAGGGTCTAAGATTATCATATTCTCTGATCATGCTGCATTGAAGTACCTTTTATCCAAGAAAGATGCTAAATCTAGATTGATTAGATGGATATTATTGCTATAGGAATTTGATTTAGATATTTGGGACAAGAAGGGTTCCGAAAAAATAGTAAATCACCTTTCTACGATCGTTTTAGAGTCTTTTGATGATGTCTTTCCTGTGCATGAAACATTCCCTGATGAACAACTTTTTTTTGTTTCTCACTTGCCTTGGTATACTGACATTGTTAATTATCATTTTATTGGTCAAATACCTGAAGATTGGTCGAAACAAGATAGAACTAAATTTTTAACAGAGGTTAAGCATTTATTTTGGGATGATCCATATTTGTTCAAATATTGTCCTGATCAGATTATTCGTGTTATCACTTTTCTCCATTCTTATGCTTGTGGTGGCCATTTTAGTTCCAAGAAAAATGCTTCCAAAATTATGCAATGTGGATTTTATTGGCCTACTTTGTTTTATGATCTCACCAGTTTTGCAAGAGTTGTGACAGGTGCCAAAAGTTAGGAAGGATTACGAGGCGGAATATGATGTCGTTAAGCTCCATATTGATAGTTGAGATATTTTATGTACGGGGGATAGACTTCATGGGACCTTTTCCCACTTCGTATGGTAATGTTTACATCTTATTAACGGTTGATTATGTATCTAAATGGGTAGAAGCTATGCTGATGAGAGCCTAAAATACATAATGTAATTAACATTTCATATGCTTGTTTTAGTTATTTCTCGTGTTTTTGTGTATATTACGTTCGTTTTATATTTTGTAGGTCTTTTGAAGTCACATGAAGTGAAAGAAGAGAAATAGAGGCTTATGACATCATTTAGCAACATTGGATGTTGATTGATTCAAAGATAGCAAGGCTAGAAACTTGTAAAGGATGATAAACAAGAAGTCACCAAGGGGCAGCCAAGTTGTGGGTTATTATGTGGAGAAGTTAATCAGGGGGGCCCTTATCTAGCTGATGGGTACCTAAAATCATATATCTTATAACCTAGGTCGAGCATACATCCTAATTCAGGTTTATATATTCATTCACACTGGTAGTAACAAAATAGAGTTTGAGAGCTGTGTTAGACGCAGTGGATGAATCTGAGATGAAGAATTCAGTGAAGAACTTGGGGTTTTTGCTGTGAAAGGTGGAGCTGCGAGAGAAGATAAAAAATTTCATAGATGAAGGTTGAGTTTCTAGGTCGAGAGATGATGGATTTTTAGTTGAAATCAGCGAGAGATAAAGAAGGTTTTGGCCGGAATTATAGAGAGATGATGATGAATGCCAGCGAGATCTCTGTCGTGGATGGCTTTGAGTTGTTTGAGGAACTAGAGAAACAGGTGAGAGATATGAATTGTTTGGGCAGAAATTTGAATCAACCCAAAACAACCAAAATTAAATATTTCAATCATCAAAAAGAAGAGAAATTGAACACAAATCATTTAACGTGGTTCGGACCTGAATGGCTACGTCCACGGGTAGTGAAGTTGAGGGGTTTTATTCATCAAAATTGTGATTACAGTGAGATGAAGCTCCATTGGAGCTCTGATATCCTTACAGTAAGATGAAGTTTCAAAGAAGAATAGGCTGATCCCTTCTCCGTCCTTTCTTTCCCTCTTTTAATCGAAAGTCCCAGCTTTCATCTGATGTGTCATATGTCCTTAATACGTGGCACACTTAAGTCGTCCCATCTGTCAACTCTGTCTCTTTGAGACACTTCCACGTGGAATCTCCCTATCTGTCCTTCTATTGACCTTATCTTCTTATCCAGCTATCCCTTAAACGATCCGGGATGGTCTTGTTGGCTTGCGGGAATGGGTCGCGGATATGGCTTGCGGACCTGGCTTGCGGGAAATGAAAATGATCTTCCTGCGAGACTGGTACGATCCATGCTTCGGACCTTGGTACGCTTCATGCTTCGGTCCACGCTACGGACCTGAGCTTCGTTGCGGGAATGATTGTATCGGAATGTTTGCGCTTCAGATTTTGAGTGTGGTCCGGACTTTGAGTAGCGGGACATATGTGCTCTGCACTTTGACTGCGCTCCGGACTTTCAGTGGGGTCCATGGTTCGGACTAGCTGCACTTCGGACTGGTATATCGGGACACTGTGGGTAGCAGAAATGCTGAGCTACGCTGACGTTGCTGCCACGTGTTAGAGCAGCTTTTTGGTACTAACAACATGCCCCCTTTTCTTGAGAGTTGTTTTGAATAAAAACTCTTAAGAAAACGACTTCTCGTCTCGTCCGAACCATAATGTGGTGGTTGATGTTGCTTGTGCTTTTTCATTTTATGTTGTATTTTTGTACCTGCAAAATAAAATTTTGTATATATATATATACTGATCGTTAGTTTTTTACCGCAAGATTCCTTTGAACCCTGGGTTGGAATTTTTTGCAACAAAGCACCTCCTTCCATGGAGTTATGACATTCGAGATCCCACACATATGAAACAAACCTGGGCCAGAGGTAAGATACAAGGTTGGTCCTGAACGTACTATTTTTGTATCAAGACTCTTACTTAGGTTATGTGACCCAATAGTCTTATCAAGTATCAAGGCTCTTTCATGGGTTCTGTGACCCAATAGTCTTATCATGTCTCCTAGCCACGGAGCTCGGTAGGAACACACGCTTAATTTATCTTGGGCATGTAGTAAATTAATGTGTCCCATAAATTTGCTCTAGCCACTGAGCTCAGTAGGAACACACACCTTTATCTCGGGCTTGGAGTAAATTATGTGTGGTCCATCATTTTATTAAGACTCTTACATGGGTCCCCTCTTTGGGGATGGACCCATTAGCCTTATTTCAAGATTCTTACATGAGTTCCACGTTGGGGATGTACCTACTTGTCTTATATTAAGACTCTTACATGAGTTCCCTCGTTGGGGATGTACCCACTAGTCTTTTCTTGTCTCCTGCACGGAGAAATATCGGTAAGAAATATACCTGAAATGTAGATGAGAAGTATACTTAAAAATCATCCAGATATTTCTCATTTCTCATTTCTTATTTAAGACATACCCGATATTCTTCTATATACATGAGAAGCATATATAGAAAGAAAATATGAAATATATTTTAAATAAGACATGAGAAATATCCAGATGAAATATCATTTTATTCCGAAGTAATCGTTGTTTGAGAGATCAGAAGTATACGAATGTAGAAGTATTCGCCTTCCGGAAATATTTGATGATAGGTTGAAAGAGATACCCATTTTTGAATGATAATTCCTGTAGGAGCGTTCAGATTGCCGCAAGAAGTATAAGAGGTATCGCCTTTCAAAGAAGTTCAGAATAAATTGAAGTATTTACTGAATATTCTTCGTGAAGTATGAGCCATTTGAAGTATCATTTCTTGAAGGCTCATTTTAGGTATTAATTGCTGCCTTATGTTAAGAAGTACAAAGCATATAACATAAACTAGAGAAATATATTATTTCTATTTAGCATTAATAAATTATTAAACTGAAATACCTAATTGGCGTGCAGTATTTAACTCATTTCACAGCTAAAAATTTGATTTCTTTATAGCATGCCCCCAAGTGCATCATTATTGCATAGCTGCCGCATCTCTGAAGTGTCCTTCATAGGTATCTTCACACTTCATAAAAATTTCTTAAACATTTCATAATATTAAATGGGTACAAGCTAAAAATAATTTTCATGCTTTTAATTAAATATCACTATTAAATCTAATCAAACAAATTAGAATTTGTTCAGACTAAAAATTTATCATATTAAATCATTAGGTTTCTATGATTATGTGATTAATTATCATGATGCATGATATCACATGTGACTCAGATACTATTGAAATCATTTGATCAATTCATACTGTATGACAGTTTGTAATAATCGAGTAAAATATAATCGATGGATGCCAATTAAAAAATTTTCATCATCTAACTCATTGTATAGTTATTCTATTTATGAATTAAATTAACTCATGTTTCTTAAATAATTAAGGTATGTCATGATTGAACGATTTAATGATGACAGTTAAGAATTATTTTTAAATTTAAAATTGCAACTTGAAATACGCAATTAATATTATGAACTTTATAATCGAAAATTAAAAAAGATAATGTATATTTATCTTTTAAAAATGTTTGTGGATCTGTATACGTCTTATATTTATTTTTTAGGAATGTTCGTGGATCGGTATAATCTTTTCTTATCTATTTTGAAGGTGTGATAATAATTATCTAGTTATACCAATTTAATTTAATTTATTATTATTATAATAATTATTATTATTGTTATTGTTATTATTATTATTATTATTATTATTTAATTTTAATTTTAGTTTTAATTATTTATTTATTTATTTATTTTTATTTATTTTATTTCTTTTAAGAGCTAGCCGAGTCAAGATCTGACTCGGTTTAAACAGTCTTGCTCAACTGAGTTGGATCAAACTCAGTGAGTCGACTCTCCGGGCAGAAAATTTGGTAGAGTCTAATTTGTTTTTTGTGTATTCTAGCCTAATTCAGGCTATTACAATTAGTTCTTCCCTGCAATTCATACAGGTTCATTCTAACAGAAATATAATATATCAAAACATTTCATTCATAAAATAGAAATGACCCTACTACTCATGTTGTTGAGAAAATGAATTTAATTCATAAGTGCTAATACATCTATAGAGGGCTTGAATGTACATTCATATATATAGAACACTTATCAAATCTCAAATATCATGAGAGACTACACAAGCTGTGACGTTTCAATAGTAAATGGCAGCATCAGAACAAAAATTGATTTGTAAAAATATAATTCAAGAGAAAGCATAGAATTAAAGCATCAACTGCTTTGATTAGACCAAGCAGTCATACATTCTATATTATACCAGGCAACAGATCAAGTGAAAAACATAATTCAGGCATTCATAATTTATTTTATAAAGTTTTTATGCTTCCTCATTAGTTACATGCTTAAATCCAGCTAAGTAAAATCCTTTACCACAGATGGAGCTTAATTGACTTTTATTGAATTGATTTAAACACCTGGCGCAAATGTGTGGTTCGGATATGAACTGACTGTAATGCAAATTGGTGATAAAATGAAAGATATAGAGAGATGCTAACTTTTTCTGTTATTCGCTTTGCCTTGTCATTAAAGACAGCAGCATAGTTGCTCAGTTCAATTGGCAATGCACGAGGCAACTGCGATGCAACGAACTTCTCAAGAACAGCAGCAGATTTGTTTATTGATGTTGATAGTATCTTGCTAAAGGGTTCCAAGGCCCTAATAGTTCCTGAACTTGCATTGTCGTGCTCATATAATTCTGGCCTTCCAGAGGCAGATCTTGGTAACACATTTTCTTCTCGACAGCATCTTGCACGGAGAGTTCCCTGATGCCTTAGCACTATGCACTGCTTTCGGATCATGCCATATGTTCTCCATTAGAGCTCTAAAACTCTGGTCACCACTAGCTGATGGTGTGGTGTTCATGTTGATGATAACATAACATAACGTCCAGGCCAGGCCGGGTTTATTGTTTATTGGCTTGTCCCTGTTCAATTCCAAGATGGGTATTGAGCCAAAATCAATTATGTACACCATCTCCAAGTTGCCCAGGAAGCCTGAAAATCCCATTCCCACTGGAGTCCAGTTCTTGTATCGGAATCAAAAGTCGCAAACAGTTCAAAGATGAAGATGTTGTGTTTCAGGCAATCTGTCGAGGATTCGACGTGCACGACTGGTGGAGCATTCAACATCTCCTGTTGATTTCTTTCCTCCTAACGTGGGACTTAAAGATAAAATAAAAAATAAATCCTATTCAAAGTATCAGATGGGTAATATAGATGCCCTTACAGACTACACATTTAGAGACTAAATTCATCACTTGTTGATTTCTAGCAACAGAATAAAATATCAGTACCTATCACTTTCATGCAACAGACTGTATATGTAATAATTCATGTATATTTATTTTCTAATTAAAATGCTTACACATAAATCAATGTAAAGATATGGCCTTGATTGTTAATTGAAACATAATAAGCTTCAGAGCTGTTAAAGCTTAGTTTTTGTAACAAAGCTAGAATATGACTGGAAGAGTCAGGATGGGTTGTATTTTGCTTTTAGAAAAATGGGTGCTAAGGCTGTTATAACAATCTTTAACATACAAGCAATTTCAGATCATACATCATACAAAAACAGGACAGGTATGCTACACTGTTGCATATATGAATTTGATTCTAAATTTTAAGAAAATAAATCCTTTGAGATTAGTGATACTCAACTTGCATTTCTCACAAGAAAATTGTTAGTGAATGTCTTCATATCAAAGATTCGTATATATGCAAATATGCAGCTATATAAGTTAACTGGACTTAAAGCAATCATAAAGAGCTATTATAGCACTTTTGCCATCTTTGGCTTAAAGTTGAGATATCATTAGGGTAGTATTTTTATTTACAGTGATAAGCATTCAAATCCACTATCAAGTGCCTTATGAAAAAATTGTGATGTTTATGACTCTTGAGCTCAGTCAATTGTGCCTGATTAGTTGTGGCACTTTACAAATCCTAGATATCAATCTTAAATTACACCTATCCAAGCAAGTCTATTGTCACGGGAACAGTCTTTGGTGCACCCTTGCGACACTATGCTTTTTTTTTTTTTAAAGTCTGAGATAATTCAAATTGAGGTTCAGCATGTTTTCTTGTATAAAATGAGACATTGAATTGATGCTTATCACTATAAAGCAATTAAACTTATAGGTGATTTTCGCTATAAATTCAAGCTATTTCATATTACGGTACAGGTATGTAAGCTATTACAAATGATACTTAGCTCGCGGAGAAATCGAGTTGTGGGTGCAGAATTGGCAGTGGTGCAGATGTGGCTCAATACAGAACTGGCGGTGGTGCAGATGTAAGGAATTGCGGACTGGCGATGTTGCTAATTGTCGTAACTGATGAGTGGAGATGTTGTGATATTATACAACTCTGAATATTCTTCTGATCTTCTCCATTGTTAAGAATAACATGAGTGGATGTTGAAGCACGTCTTTTGGCTGCTGCTCATGTATCTCATAACAATAGTAACACATGTATTTTCCCATGCTCCTTTATTATCAGTACGTAGACATTTAATCATCTTCTCCAACTCTTTTCATACTTGAATCTTGAACTTGAAAAAGATCAAAAAAGCCTCATCTTTGTGTCTCAAAAAATAAATCCAAGAAAACCGAATGGAATCATCTGCAATCACCATCAAGTATCGATATTCAGCATAACTAGGTGTCTTTTAACAATCTTTTCACTGAGATTTGCTGCAATATCTGTACTTTAGATATTAGCATCAGGTAGAGCAGCCAATTTCCTTGATAGACTTATGAGTGAGAATGAAGTCTTTAGGGTTGTCGACACAATGCCCCGGACTGGACAACAAGAGATGTCTTTGGTGCACAAAACACTTCATAATTTCAACATGCCCAATTGTTTGTTCACGTCCAACATCATGAACATCCGTTTCAGGCTGATTGACATTGATGGATTTATCATCCTCCTGTTCAAGTAGTTTCTCTGGATGATCATCACTTATTGATTGTTGGTGTTCCTGATCCCTCACTTGCCGATCTTTTTCTGTCCTTAGTCTGGTTAAGATTCTCGATGTGACTCGTTTGATGTAGTCAAGAGGTCCTGTAGTAATAGTAGGCAGATGGGAACCAACAGTAGCAGGATGAGGAGCCAACAAAGGAGCATACATATAAGAATCAGAAGTTAAACAATCATGAACTCTTTTCATCAACCACTTTAGATGTAAGAAAGATCAGTGCATAATCAGTTGAGCTCCACCCCCGATTTCCCTTTGATTCACTTAATTTCTGCTTCCCAGGTGTAGAGCAAATGATGATGATGTTGTTGCAGATTGTTGTTGTCTCTGAAGCATTTTCACAAATACCTTGGTTGCATTCTGTTGTTGATTTCACCATGAAAATGTTGGTGATTTGAAACACTATTCAATCTTCTTTCCTGCAAAATTCACTACACTGAGTCTGAGAAAGATGTTATTGAAGTTTGTTGAGGAGACTTCACCCACTAAACAAATTTTGTGTTAAAGAAATCTAGTACTAGATAATTAATATAGCATGGGTACGCTTCAGAGTAAGGCTCCAATGAATGCTGATAATGCAATAATTGGAGTAACCAAGACAGAGGCGGCTCCTGAAAAGAATTCAGTTGTTGGAGTACTAGTTGGTGATAGTGAAGGCAAGTCGGACAAAACTGATGGTGGAGACTGGTGATGAGTAAGAGGATGAATAGTCATAACACTGATGATTAACTTCTATCCTTTTTAACAATAAGTTGAGTTCCCACTAATGAAGTAAATTATCCCTAGTTTAGTTAACTTGAAGACCATGTTTCCATTGTCAAAAACTGATATTGGATTCGTCGAGTTGCAGTTCTTGTAATCCTGTTTGTTCACAACTAGTACTGAATCCCGATCAAATACCACAACAAGATATATTCCAACTTTTTTCATCAGTCACCGAGCAATAACTTCACATTTTGCACATTTGTTCTTCCTGTTGCAAGAATTGATAATTCTCTTGAGAAGTCAGGATATACCCCTTTGTGTCATTAGATCTTTTCGTCAAACACTTTGTGTGCATCTCTTTAAATTGACAGAAATATGCTTTTGTTGTTTTTATGTTCACGCTTGTATAGCTTCTCTTGAACCTGCAAACCCAATTTAAAAGATAACCCAACTTTCTAAATTCAATACAAACACTAAAACCAATTAATTCAATATGATTTTGTTTACAGGGAAATAATCCCCAAATCACCTAAAATTTTGACATTTAGAGGGTGTTTGTTTTTTGCACTTTAAAGTGATTTTCACTTCAAATGTCTTTAAAATGGTGGGACCCATAAAAAATGAGGTGTTTGTTTTTTGACTATATAGTGATTATCACTTGAAGTGGTGGTGATTTGAAATGTAAAATATGAAGTAGCAAAAAGCTACTTCAATTTTACCACTTCAAATATTTATCACTTACTACCCATTTTATCCTTTAACAACTATTACTATTCCAAACTCTATCCCTAATCTTTCACAAACCTAAAAATCTAAACTTTCACCATTTAATAAATCTCTTATCCATTTATTTTATATAATGGCTAATCTACACCTTGCTTAATTAGTATTAATTTTGATTAATTAGTTGATTATAATTAATTAATTATTCTTTTAATAAAAATAGTTTTTTTTCAAAAAAAATTTAAATTTTTTTTTAAATTTTTTTTTAAAGTTTTTTAAGTATTAATTAAATTTTTTGTTAAAAAAATAAATAAAATGATTGTGTATATAGCCCAAATTATAATAAGTCGTCCCAGAATGGATTTTGAGATTAAAATTGAAGAAACATATCTAAGGGTAAAATAGACAGTTGTAACATTAAAAACACTTTAAAGTGAAAAAACGAACACACATCACTTCAAAAAAGCACTTTAAAGTGCATAGAAAACAAACACACAGCACTTCAAAATAACATTTGAAAGTGCAAGTACTTTCACTTTAAAGTGATAATCACTATATAGTGAAAAAAAACAAACACCACCTTAATGTTTGGAAGAACAAGTTTTGATTTTAAATCAATTTAAACTCAGATTAGATCAAAAATTAAAAGTAGATGAAAATCAAATTGAATCGATAGTTAATAAAGATTAATGGGGTTTTAAAAGATGAACCCAGAAACCAATTTTTTGACCAAACTCTAATAGAAAAACCGCAATTACTAGCTATTAACCACAAGACTTTTGGTTTCAAAGCTGGATGTTCCATGAAGCTCCCATCAAGGGAAGAAGATGATTTGTTATTCGGTGTTCCTTCTTTCTTCTCTGAAGCTTCCGTCCATTTATGCAGGTAGGATAAATCCATTACACATCCATATTTCTAGCGCCAAATTGTTTGGGCAGAAATTTGAATCAACCCAAAACAACCAAAATTAAATATTTCAATCATCAAAAAGAAGAGAAATTGAATACAAATCATTTAACGTGGTTCGTCCCTGAATGGCCTACGTCCACGGGTAGTGGAGTTGAAGGGTTTTATTCATCAAAATTATGGTTACAGTGAGATGAAGCTCCATTGGAGCTCTGGTATCCTTACAGTAAGATGAAGTTTCAGAGAAGAAGAGGCCGATCCCCTCTCCGTCCTTTCTTTCCCTCTTTTAACCGAAAGTCCCAGCTTTCATCTGATGTGTCATATGTCCTTAATACGTGGCACACTTAAGTCGTCCCATCTGTCAACTCTGTCTCTTTCAGACACTTCCACGTGGACTCTCCTTATCCGTCCATCTGTTGACCTTATCTTCTTATCCAGCTATCCCTTAAACGGTCAGGGATGGTCTGGTTGGCTTGCGGGAATGGGTCGCGGATCTGGCTTGCGGACCTGGCTTGTGGGAAATGAAAATGATCTTCATGCGGGTCTGGTACGATCCATGCTTCGGACCTTGGTACGACCCATGCTTCGGTCCACGCTACGGACCTGAGCTTCGTTGCGGGAATGATTGTATCGGGATGTCTGCGCTTCGGACTTTGAGTGTGGTCCGGACTTTGAGTAGCAGGACATCTATGCTCTGCACTTTGACTGCGCTACGGACTTTCAGTGGGGTCCATGGTTCGGACTAGCTGCACGTCGAACTGGTGTATCGGGACACTGTGGGTAGCGGAAATGCTGAGCTACGGTGTTGTTGCTTCCACGTGTTAGAGCATCTTTTTGATACTAACATGAGTAATATGGGTTCATGGTTAAATCACCCGAGGAAATAGAGAGGTAAGGAAATTGTTATAGAAGTGAATGATTAGAAGACATAAGTGTTGTTAAGAGTGGGTTTAGTCCGGTGGAATAATGGGTTTACTGCCAGTGAGATTACAGTTGAGATTTTAAGAACAAGAAAAAAAGAGTTAGAAGAGAATGAAGAACGGCTAGAAAGAGACAGAGAAGATGGGTTTTGATTTGAATGGAGCTGAAATTGTTGGTCTGTCTGTTTATGAAAAACAATAAGAAGAGTAAGAAGATAGCAAGAAAGAGAAGGAGGATGTCCTAGCCGTGAAATAATTTATGCATATTTTGATTGCTCGCAGTATCGGAATGAGTTGATGCGATGATGTTGGTTGCTATTGATTATATTGGAATTAATTGATTGATTGATTGATTGAAATGGTTTGAATGAATGATTGTTGGAATGGTTGTGAATCAAAAATTGCAGGTAAGTAGCTTGGCGTGATTGAACTAACGGACAAGTCTTGTTTAAATTAACAAGCAGCATTGCACAAGAATTGTTTGATAGAATGACTGAGTGAATTTCTGTAATAAACTTGAAGTGGGTCGGGCTTAGCAAGTTGATTTTCCGTGACTTTGGGTATGTTTCTGTTAGGTCGGCAAGTTTTCCAAGGGTTGTGGAATGACCTAGATTTAGAAATCAAGTCTTTGAGTTACACAAGGAGAGGGATTTTTACAAGAGAAACTCTATAAAAGGGAGCAACTTCAACAAGAGAGGGATATCTAGGTTTTCACATAGTTCTCTTTTTATCTCGTCTGTTTCTTTTTGTAGGTTTGCGTGGGGAAGAATTCTCACATCTAAGGTTTGCAATTTCTTTTCTTCTTTAATTTTGTAAACTCCAATTTGTGAGTAGGTAATTTAATTGTTAGTTAGGGAATAGTTGGATTTCTCAAACATGAATCTTTGAATTAATAAATTAGTTTTGTCTCAATATTATCGATTATGATTCACTACAGATATCTCATTGATTGATTGTTTGTTTAGTGAAGTTGCAAATTGATTGAACTCACATTCATATCTAAAGCTAATTTAGGATTTATTATACGTACAAGTGATACTCCTTGAATACAAGTAACATAGTGTGGTTATTGCTTGTAGTGATACATCCTATTAATCGCAAGTGAATTATGGCCTTTGTTAAATTGAATTAGTGCATTTTCCGCATTCAATTGCATTGATTAACCTAATTTATGAATTTTAATGTCCCTCGGAAATTAAACTTGATTATTGCTTTTACATGTTAGGTTTTTCTTTTGGTAACATTCATATTCGCATCTTTTATTGTGTATGTTGATGACTTTAGGAAGTTTACGGGATATTCTTGCGATCAAGGTATTCTAGGGCTTTTGATAAAACGAGATTAAATATCAAATCTAATTATTAGTTCGAGAACATGTTTTGTGAATGAAAACGAAACCTTAACCAATATTGTCAATTTTTTGATTCTTTTCTACGATTTCTTAATTTTTTTAATTAGTTTAATTAACTTTCATTAAATCTGAAAAATTCCCCCGATTACATAAGTTTTCAAAACCATATAACAACCAAGACCTCCTCGTGGGAACGATCCTTTCTTACCCTTGCTTCATAATAAATCATATATGGTGAGAAAGTAATAAATAATTTTGATATACCTACCAAGACGAATGATCGACATGTTGTGATCAAGTTCGTTAGAGAATATATATTTTCTCGGTTTGGTACCCATAGGGCTATTATTAGTGATGGAGGATCACATTTTTGCAATAGATTTTTTAAGACACTTTTAAGTAAGTACTCCAGTACACATAAAGTTTCTACACCATATCATCCCAGACTTGTGATCAAGTCGAAGTTTCTAACAGACAAATTAAGCAGATATTAGAGTAAACAGTGAATCCTAATCGTAAAGTTTGTCTACACGGTTATTGGATGCACTTTGGGCATACCGAACTGCTTATAAGACACCCATTGGTATGTCTACTTTTATAATTTTCTATGGTAAAGCCTACCATTTACCCCTTGAGTTAGAACATAATTGGCAATTAAGACGTTTAATGTTATTTTTCCATATCTGGGAATCATCGTAAGCTTCAACTCAATGAGTTAGAAGAAATTAGGAATGATGCGTATGAGGATGCAAAGCTTTACAAAGAGAAAATTTAAGCGTTTCATGTTAAGTTGATTAGTCGAAAGTCATTTGAACCTAGACAAAAAAGTTCTCTTGTATAATTCTAGGTTGCATTTATTTCCTAGCAAACTGAGATCTCGGTTGACAGGCCCATATCATATCAAAGAAGTTTTCCCTAATGGGGATGTCGAAATTGAGAATCGAGAATCTGGTAATGTTTTAAAAGTAAATGGACAAAGAGTGAACCATATTTAGAGCTTAAGATCACCGAGGTGGAAATTGTGTTCCTCGAAGATCCGGTCTATCAAGAATAATACTGTTTGGGATCATGGTTAGTGTATATTACTAGGATATTTGTTTTTTGTTTTGTTTTTCTTTTTTTTGTAGGGATACAAGATTATTCGCTTCGTAGGAGTCAACCCATCATATTTGTTCCCTACTTTTTATAGTCGGGATGACGACGTTAAACCAAGCGTTGCATGGGAGGCAACCCATTGGTTTAGTATTTTTTGTAGTTTTTCTTGTTATTTTTCTGGATTTTCATATCATTATAGGATTCCCACCTTGATTTTACATTGGATGAGTCAATTTATATTGAGGACAATGTAAAGTTAAAGTATGGGGGAGTGGTTAAGCATATAAAATTCTTAAGTATTCACTTATTAGACAGAAAATTTTCAACTTTCTTGTAACTATTTGCATGAAACCTCTATCTTTTAGATATTTTAGAGCCACTTCGTATAATTCTAGCTACGTTTACATAGATAGTTCTTACAAAAATAACTGAACTTAGAAGTATTAGAGAACTAAATTCGGGTTTCTTAGTTGTTGAGAGGCTAGAGATGAAAAAAAGGGACTTAAACCGCCGGTGGCGAATACAATATTAGAGTAGTTGATCATTCAATACCTATATATGAGTGAGGCACCAAACCTTCAATTCTTTTACATGTCTAAATTTTCCATTTAAAGTGTTTCATATGCGCAAACTCTGGGTAGAATAATGAGCTACCCAACCTCGCACCATTTCAGCACTAGTTTTTGATCCCTTGAGTACTAATTCTATCAATCATGAGGGTGACATCCGAATTGCGAAAAAATATTACCTTGTAGTTTGATTTGCATTTGGCATCATTCTCTCTCTCTCGACAACAAAAGGTCCATAGAAACACCATCATCATCAACAAGCGGAACATTATAAATTTGAAGAAAAAATCTGGAAAAAAAAAGTATTCATTTTTTATTGTTTTAGTATATATTTCTTTTTGTATTCATTCATTAAGGCCGTGAGAAAGAAGAAATCTATAAAGAAGTTTTAAACATTAAGAATTTGATGAAAATAGTTATAAATTATAAGAAGTTTTACGAAGTTCAAGAGTTCATCATCTACAGTTGAAGCCGAAGCCGAAGATGTTTCTATGTGACGTTGTGAGAGTAGTGTTGGTTGTAGATTGGATGAGAAGGTGATTGAGCATTTCATCCTTACATAGTGGTTGATTTCCTTTCTTAGATATCATCATAAAAAAAGGTCTTTTCGTCACACGTTTCTATGGGATAACAAAATATAATTCAGAAGTTTTCTTTCTCTTCCCACTATTCAAGGTGTGCATGATTTCTATCTTCATTCCTTCCTGCACACATGAGAACCATAAAAGCCTATTGGTGAGGTAAAAGTCTAAACATTTGATCGCTCTTGAACTTGAATTTATTCATATGGTTGGTTTTCTCCTAACTCAATGGTTATGCATGAGAATAATATTTTTTGATACATCTGACTTCCTATTATTAATGTGCAGAAACTTTATGTCTTCTTATCTCTTTGGATGCATGTGCTTTGGAATATTTATGAGTTGTGGTAGGTTTTGTGGGTATACCTCTTGTAAACCCTCACGAGACTATAAATCGTCCACTAGGGACACCTAGGGGTTTAAAGGCTTGTTACACATGCTCAGTGTAACCGTATCCTCAATGAAACGGAGTTGTAGCATTTTAGTTCAGTTTATGATTAATTTTATTTTGTTTTGTTCGAGGACTAACAAAATATAAGTGTGGGGGTATTTGATAAGCACGTTAGTACGACATAATTATACCCATATTTATACTAAATAAGCCTCTTTATTTGTCTAATATATTTGTTTTAGGCTTTTTATATGAATTATAAGAGAATCCGATCACCGGAACAATAAACGGATAAAATGGAAACAAAAGTGGTATTTGCGCTAAAAATTACTAAGCAGGCACCAAAATAAAGAGAGAGTTAACTATGGGAAGCCGGTTAACCTTTTATTCTTGTTAGCAACTCCAAAAGTGGCTCACGGAGAAGAAATGGTTCTTCGTTAACCGAAGCATGCGAATCCATTAAAAGAGACAGTGAGTGATGTGGCCGATTCTATACCAAGTATTGTTTGTGGAATATAACAAAAGCATCCAAGGCATATTCTAGTCTTAATCTTTATCAAAACAAAAGGGAAGTTTCTTGCATTCTTAGCTACAGACTACAAAGAGCAATTTGTGAGAAATGTTGGTGGCGAGATGAGAGAAGAAAGAAGACAGTGAGAGATTCCAACTAGAGGAAAAAAAATAGGGTTCACTGTTGGGTTAATGTTTGAGTATATCTGTGTTTGCTGTGGCTCGATTCTGAAGGGGGTTGTGATGAGTCTTGGGTTTGATTAGTGGCTGAGTTAATTGCAGGAAATGGTGATTGGAGAATTTACTGTTGGTATGCGAACTCAGGGTAGATGGAAAGCAAAGAGAAATTAGGGGTCGTAGTGAATGGCCGTATGGTTTTGTTGCTGGTGTTGAATGATGGGTTCTCATCTAATCTTGTCACTGATTGAAGATCTAGAACTGGTGGTGTTGTTTTGATTAGAAAGCAGTGACGCTGTGGTGTTTGTTGTTTGGTTTTGTAGTTTGAATTGAGGGTTTGATATAAATTAAGAGATGGGTTTTCGAAGAGAAAGGTTGGTAATACTGTTGGCCTGAGAATGAGGTTTGTTATGGAAAATGGTATGTGTTTGATCAATTGAAGCTGTTTCTGTGAGAATGGAGATGAATTGAGTTTTGAAGGCAATATAGAACTCGAGAAGAACAAGAGGGTTGTTGATGTCTATATTTGTGGATGTGTGTCTGGGATTAGATAGTGTTTAACATTCTAAGTGTACTAGAAAGAATGGGTTCTCATTAAATATAAAATTTTAGGTGCAATTGAGCTAGAGAAGAGAGACGAATAAACAACAGAGAGCTACCTCTAAGGACTGGAATATGGTATGCCAAGTGTTTGAGAAATTGTCGCAAAGAAATCAAATAGAGTCTGTGTGTTGGCTGGGTTTGTTTGAGTTGGATTAGGTGCTTAGGGCGTCCACAGTGGGACGAGTATCCCAAAAGACCAAAGACTAAAATTTTTAGTCTTTGGTCCGGCCCAAGAACAACGGTAAATGGTCGGGCGGTGTTCTAAAATAACTTCTAGTGTTGGGCTGTGTCCTAGCGTATCGCTTGTTGAGACGGTTGTAGAGACGGACGTGATCCTAGCATTGCGCAAGGCTGTCTCCTAGCTGAACGCTCGAAGTGGGACGGAATCGGAAGATAACGCCTGATAAAGGACGGTCTCCTAGGACCACGCCCAAGAGACGGGCGGAGAACTAGCATCACGCTTGATGGGGCGGTGTGCCAACATCACGCCTGATCAAGTAATCCTTGTGCGAATGGATCGTGTGAGAATAAAGGGATGGGCGGTGTCCTAGCGCCCTTCCTGGGATTCCAAGCGAGTTGTTAAAGCCTTGCCCTATTTTATCTTCCTTCTTCTTCCCAACTTTTAAATCTCTGTCTCAATCGTTGTAAAACAGTTCCACAATTTGTATCAGTTCCGTGTAGTTCTCAAACTTAAAACTTGTCCTGACCATTAGCACACAGCGACAAGAACTATAGCTCCCAACTACTCAGAGCTAAAGTAGAGCTAGTAGTTCAGGCCTTTACGCAAACAACTTGTGTGCGTTTTGGCTTGTAGTTCCGACATGATTTGATAATAATTCTAACAATTGTAAACTATCCTTCCTTGCAGATATGAATTCAATACAAACCCATTCTACAAACCATTCATAAACATTCATTCAAACAACAAACCCATGTATTGTTCGCATTCTGTTTTCTCGGCACCAAACTTGAATTCAAGAGCTTGAACTGTTCTCTTCTTTGTTCTTCACTGTTGTTGCTTGAACTCGAAATTAAACTCAGGCCCATTTATTCTTTCTCTCTTTCAAATCAAACAGCAGGCCCAACTTCTTCCGCTTTGAAAACAATCTTCATTGTACGGCAGAGAACCATGTTAACTCAAAATCCTTAGCCAAACAATAACCACCAGCTCCATTTCAACATCTTTGAACCTATCATTATCTCACTCTATCTAATTCTCAATTCTAACTCCAACGGCTCCAACAGCAACACTAACACCATTACTCAACTCATATTCATCTCCAACTTCAAATTTAGGAATCATAACATAACCATTGGTGGCTGATGGTAGTGAGAAATCACAGGAGTGCAACGGTAACATATTCAGTGGGGAGGACTTCTAGCCACTCGCTCATAAGATTAAAATGGTAGGCGGACTTCTAGGATCCCGCCTGGTGTTGGGCGTAGCTCTAGGCCATTGTTTCGATAGGCAGAGATTTGGAGTCCGCCTGGTGGTGGGCGTGATCCTAGCACCACGCTTCATCAAGCGCTACCTTAGGATTACGCTTCGTCAGGCGGAGCTTTTGAATACCGCCCGTGTTTTCAAGCGGTACGCTAAGATAACGCCTACCGTCAAACGTTATACTACGAAACCTCTTACTCACCAGGCGGACGCCTACGACACCGCCCGACTAAACCATCTTTAGTCCAGAAAAAATACTAAATCTAGTCTGGAACAATGCCAAATCCGGACTATCGACTTCTTTTGATCGTACCGCTGCGCTTCAATTACACGGACTATCGACTAAATATGATCTTTAGTCCGTCTTTTGATCGTCCCATTATGGATGCACTTAGAAGACATAAGGGTAGTCACGTTTGCATCTGAAATGGAGCGTGAAAATCTTGGGAACTTGTGCTATGGCAGTGTTGTTGCCGGAGTGAATCAGTTGTGTGGCCGGATTTTAAGAACTCAAGGAATAGAAAACGAGATTTGGAAGGAATCTGACTTTGGAGTTAAGGTATTGTTGGATCGGGCCTTATAAAATTTAAGTGGGCCTGGGGAAATGTCTGTTAGGTTTTTAATTGAACTTCTGCATAGTATTTATATATATCCGTGAGCATAGACAAATAGACACATTTTTGGAGGCAAGAATATCTTTGATGCTGGTGGCTGGAGTCTACAGAGAAAGAAGGGTTTAGTTGTTTTAATTCTCGAGGTCAATTAATTAGTTTATTAGATTCTTTATTAATTTTCATGGCTTTTAAGAAAGACATGTCTAACTAAATCTCTTTGTTATGGTGAAAAGATGAACTTGTAGAACTTGTTTTGCTTGTGTTCTAAAACTAAGGTTTTCAACTATTAAATCTTAATGTCAATTTTTTGTCTCTTTTTCAGTATTTTACTTTCTCAAATGATTTTTCATTAATTAAGTCATGTATAGTTCATCGTTTGATTAGTAGAAGAACTCGTTGACCCTTTCACAATAAGTTTTACGAATATTGTTTGACTACTTATACCACGTATACTTAGTACTTCGAAATTCTACCTTAGATTGAGAACAAACAAATCTTTTTGATAATTCTTTTTAATGATTCTTAAACGAAATATTTTCCGTGTACGATTAGTTAGAATTGTTACTTTGCATTAGTAAAATCGATACCCTTTGTAATGAACGCAAGTAAACCCTAAGTCGGTTTTTCGACGCATTTATTTTGTCTACATCTTTCAACATTGTGCGCTTGCGGTAAAACAAAGTCGGTTTTCCGACGCATCAGTTGCAATGGATTAAAATATCCTAAATATGTATAAGGGCTACTCTATTTAGATAGCAAAAGTCAGGATTACTCTTTGGATAGTCTTATTACCATATTAACCTTCAATAACTAAACCTAACTCTAATACCAAAACAAAACCTAAAACTTTCCCAGACGTTTTAATTCTTCTTCTCCTTTCTCGTTTTTTTTTTTCTTCATTTCTAAATTCCTTCTCCTATTCAAACAACGATTGATCGTCGATTCTAAAAATTATTCATCGACGATTAAACTCTTTCTATAAAGAAAGATGATGTCAAAACAAGTGTCCAAAGGAACCAATTTACGAACCAGAAGACAAACTGAAGTAGAAGATTCGACTTCAAGTTCATGAAAAGAAGACGAAGAGTAACAACACCAATCGACCAACAAAGAATAAGAGCAAACTCTTGCTAATCCTCCAGAAATGGATCGTATATAAGGTAAGAATCGAAAAACCTACCATTTTTTTATTAATTTGATCGTATAATTAGGGTACATTTGATAAAATTAATGTTCACAATTCCATTTTCAGAATTTCGCATCCATAAATACAGTGATACATTAGGAGATTATGAACACCCAACTGTAGAATATTATTGTTTATATATACGGTTGCGAGATTATGAACTCAACCTTAAGTTAATAAATGTTGTTTCTACGGTTAGGAACTTAAAAATTCATAACCATAAATAAGATAAGTTAAGCCTAATTCGAAAATTTGAAATCCCAGCCGTAAGAATTATTTCCTAGCCGTAGGTGTATCACTTCCCAACCGTAGGTTGTATTTCCTAGCCATAGATGATCCTGAGTTTGAGTTAAAAAATTTGTCCCTTACTTACGGCTAGGTCGATGGTAGGAAAATCCAACTGTAAGTATTAGATTACCCAACCGTAGAAAGTTATTCCTGGCCGTAGGTGACCCTGAGTTTTACTTCAATTTTATTACCTTTCTTACGGCTAGGTCAATGCTATGAAAATCCAATGTAAGCATTTTTTACCCAACCGTAGAAACATGTTTTCCAGCTGTAATAGAAAATTTTCTAGTCGTAGACTGATTTTCCCATCCATAAGCGACCTGAGTTTCCTTTGAAATCATTTTTTTTAAATTTTTGAGCTTTATTTTCTTGTTATATGTGTTGAACATGTCTTTTTTTAATTTGTTTTAAGACATGAAAGGGGGGCAATAAGAGAAGAACGTTAAAAAGTAACATTAAGAAATGACCCTACTCCAACCCCTCGTCACAAGAAAAGTTTGGGTGCAGATAAAAGGAAGACATGTGCAATTGTTATTAATGAACTAAGAGAAGAAATAATTGAACGTCGACTTGAGATTTCTCAACAACAACAACTACATGAGATTGTAGAAGAACAAAGGGCCAAAACAAGTTTTCATCCATTTGTTGCTGCCTCCGATGCTAAGATGAAAGGAAAAGAGAAGAAGCTAGCTCCTCCTAAAGCACCTCAAGTCATTAATAATATTTTATTTTATTTCTGACAAGGCGCATGGAAAACCTTGGGGTGAGCCAAGGGATATGGCCTTCATCTTATTTGGTTACAAACATTCATGGGCGACAAGGGTCTGTCGGGCGTTGGTAATAATCTAATATAAATATAAGACTTTATATTTTCTATTATTATTAATGTTTTTACCATTGTTTATGTAGGATCATACGACAACGGTCCTGATATGTTTTAGAAATAGTGGTAAAAGATTCGATATTCAGACTTGTGAAGATTTAATTTTTAAACCTAATTTTTAATACTAAAAATAAAAAAGATTAAAGTAGAATTGATTTAAGATTGTGGAAAGAACTGAGACTAAGGATTCCACCATTAGCCAATTTTTCAAGTGATTTAGCATTAACAATTATCTTGCAACTCATACATTCAATTGATTCTAAATATCACCAAAGTTAGATTTTCAAAATAATAGTTGTAAATCAAAAGTATGAGACATCAATAGCTCTAAACTAAGCATGACTCATCAAAAGAAAACACAACTAATTGATAAAAATAATTATTTCCAATTTAATTCAAAGATAATAATCATAAAAGAATTATAAAAAATTAATAAGATAAAAATATACCACTTTATTATTGGAAAAATGGCTTCCTCCGTCACCTCAGTAATAGGGTCTAGCTCCTCATGTCAAACACTTTCTCAAAATACATGTTCATAACTCAAACTGCGTAAAAGAAGAGAGAAACAGAAGTAAAACAGAAAACAGCTACGGATATAAGTGTTGCTGAGACTATTTTCTGTGTTGCTGAAGAGGGAAATTAAAACAGAGAATAAAAGACGGCTTCTGGGAGCAGTAAAAGAAGAAAGAAAAGGTGACGTTATAAACAAATGTTCTCTTCTGTGGTATGTACTCCTTCTTCTTCTTCACCAGCGAACAATTTTTTTTTCTCTGAATTTTTCTCCCGACTCCTCGATGATTTTTGCTTTCATATCTTTGTTATTTATAGGATTAATAAACCTTAATAACCCTTATTAATAGATAAGGACCCAAAGAAACCATATAAAACAACTTAGAACCCGTGTTAATCCGAACGGAGAAGAATTCTCTTTTTCGGCCTCAAACTCGAGTTCCACCCATGAATCACAGCGTGAAAGGATCTGCTTGACGTGTATTGATCCTATTTTGGTTGCTTCTTCACTTGGATATAGTCGAAACTCTTTTAAACCCCAAAAATTTCACTGCCAAATCAACCAGATAATTTTCACACGTGAAGAATTTTTTCCGCCATTTCCGGATTTGAATTGAAAGAGAAGGGTGCCCCTAATCATCCTGGTAGGTTCCTTTAGTAATTTGGTGGGTGCCTTTATCAACTTTTTGAGATGATTTTTCCATAAATATTTATTTTCTAAAAATACCTACAAAGACATAAATAGAGAATAAGTACAAAATAAGTTCTAAAAAAATAGAGAATGTAGGACAAATAAAACACAAAAATGTGTTTATCAGGTCCCGAAACTCAAACACCATAGGGCGAGTTTTTTCCATTTGATAGAGAGACCGAAGGGGCAATAGCCTGGGTACGGGTTTTTGGCTTATGGTCTGGAACATCAGAAGAAACTTTCTAAGAAATCAACAACTTATACAAATGGAATTCCAACACCGTTAAGATATTGAAAATTATGAGGTTGATGAATATTTGGATGATGAGAATGCTGAAAAAAATATCGATTATGAATACCAAACCGATTGATAACATAGAAGAGATGGCAGAGATTGCTAACAAAGTGATAAATCACTCCTCAGGTTTACAATTTGAAGTTTATCTGACATTACATCTAAATTTTATGTGATTATCACCCTCCCCTACCTCACATAGGGTAGGATATAAATGCTTCTAAAATTCTTAAGCATTACTTTGCTGCTAAGTATCCACCACTAGATGTGTTTGATTCTAACATTGTGCAGGTTCACCGAGAGGAAAGCATAGAAATTCCTATTTTTATGTTCTTTATACACTTCCAATTACAGAAAAGACTAAATGTGGGGGTAACTTCCATAAAGATACAACTTCAGTATTTATATCTTATGCTAACATTTGCGTGAAATTGTTATTAGCATTGTTGATTGTTATTTGAATGGACCCTCAAATTTTTAGATTATTGGTATACTGGCAACCAGAAAGTCGGGAAGACGACTTTAAACCAAACGCTGAGTGGGAGGCAACCCATTGGTTTCATATTTATAATCTCTTTTATTTTTAGTTATTATAGTTTGCATATCATATTTGCATTCACATGTTTAATTTCATAGTCCTAAATCTATAATGATGGAATTTTTTTTTTCATATAAATTATTATCGTGCACCTTTCGATAATACACCTTTAGAGACTTCGTCTGAAATCCGATTTGAGTGGTTGAACCAAATTTTTAAGGGGGAAGACTCAATTTTCTTTTGCAAAAATAAAATCTGAATTTGGAGTCTGTTAGGTTGGAGTGATTGACCTGGTAAGTTGAAATCCAAATTTTTCCATTTTTTTTTTCAGATTGCATGTCAGTTAGTCCAAAGGCCATAAATATCAGGACGTTTATCGAAACATTATTCCCTTTTGAAACGTTATAGAAAAGATGTAGGCATACAACTTTCATCAAGAATGTTTTGCCAAATTTCTTACTAATATGTACAATTTTGGTGGTTAATATGTTGTTATGTCAGAATTCAGAAATCTCGGTTTTTAACATTGAGGACAATGTGACGCTTAAGTATGGGGGAGTATTTAGCATATATATTTTTTAGTTTTTCGTTAGTTATTACTGTCGTAGTAAAAAATTTCTAGCTTAATTGGGGGCTGGATGGATTAATTGGGGCTATAGGTGGTCGGTTGTCAATCAACCAAAATAAATCAAGTTCTTACTTCACTAATATAGATTAGAGTATAGTAATAAGAACAAGTTCGTTCCCACAGAGAGGCAGGTGATTGTTAATAACTTTCTATTACTTATGTAAACAGGAGGGGGGGGGGGGTTGTGATTATACCTAAATTATACTAAAGTAAATAGATTAAAACTAATATCAGAGATAAAGAACATTGGTTAGAGAGTTCATCTTCCATCTTCCAACATGTTATCAACCAAATCATACTCAACATTCATGCACTCTCAATATCAATAACCCTAAAGCATCCTATTGCAGGCTTACTCCGGCAAAACTCCTATTATCATCAAAGGCGCAAGAGCCACTCTTTGAATCCTTTTCACCGAATAACTTGGCACATGCCACTCAAGTTTAACCCAATGAAAGAAATGGTCTTTGTGAGTTGAGGTTATTCTAAGCAACCCGGCGCAAGAGCCACTCGGATTTAACCTAGGTCACGCTTCTACACATAATCGCATGGCAACATCCCGTCGTTAGCAACTATGTTATACTACTTGTAACAAGGGTCTTCTGAAAATTCCGGATCTCAAACCCTAGTTTAGTTATAGATGTCAATGCATGC
>JAJJMC010010584.1:3337719-3348314 GCA_023531435.1 Papaver californicum
TCAAACCCTAGTTTAGTTATAGATGTCAATGCATGCTCATCTAATTCGCGACTTAAACGAACAAGCAATCTATCATACATGGCGTTATAAACGGTAGAACCTGAGCGATATTGAAGAGATTATGAACATATGAGAATGAGCCATTCAATTGATAAACATATTTTCCAACTTAGGACTACATCCCTAACCAATAAGAAAGGTTTAGTTCATCATGGATTTCTCAAAATCCATGGAAAATAATTAAGAAAGCAAGTAAAGCAAACCCTAAAAATCGTGATGATCAATCACCACTCCAAGCCCTAGCTCCTTGTTCTCCTTGTGTTTTCCCTTCTCCAAAAGTGTCCAAGATACCTTTCTAGGGTTATGGAAGTCTTCTTATATAGTATTCAACATATCTAGGTGTTAAAGTCCTAATGAGACCATGATACCTTGATTAGGAAGTCAAAAACACGTCTTAGAAGTGCCTCCCGTCGAGCCAAAATCGGTTGGCACAACCCTTACGTAACTACCGATTATAAGTGTACAAGAGAATTGTATTTTGAGCCCTTATAATCAGTAGGTTAGTTTTCCTCATAAACTTCCGATTGTTTTGCTGAGTGTTTCATTATTTTCTTTCGGCTATTTTGTTCATAACTTCATCATACGAACTCCAAATGGCCTCATTATTTTTGCATTGGCTTCGTATTCTCGTTCTCTTCAAACTGGTATTAAGAAATCCTGGATTTTAATGAGTGGAATTTGGTCTTTGGCCTTCTCCATTGGTAGAACTCAACTTCCTTGTTCATTTTGTGTCGTAAAGAACTCATTTCTTCTTCTTTGGTTGAATACACTTCAAAACTCCTAAGAAACTCATAAACAAACAAAATCAAAGAATAATGATATGAAAAATAACAAGAAATCAAAGAATTAGAGTATCCAAATAATGCAAATAATGCACCTATCAATAGGATAAAACAAAATAGGGTCATCCTTAAGTAATTCCTAAAACCCCTTAGCCAAATATTTTTATAAATGGCTAAACTGTCCCTGTTTGATTAATCCTAATTATATGATTAGTTAAGTTAATTAATTAAATTAGATTAATTGAATTAAATATATAGATTATGTTGAAGATTAAAATAAAAGAACTTTTTTTTTACGAGTAGAGAAGAAGAAGAGGTTTTGGAGGGAAAAAGGTGAAAACTAAGGTTTAAAGAAATGAGTGATTCTTGTGGACAAACTGATGTTGAAGAACCTTCAAATAACAAAGATAATTGTTTTGATAGTAGTTTTATCTTGAATTCTCAAATGGATTGGATATATTGTGTTGATCGATTAATATATGAAGTCAAAAATGAGAGTGCAAATGAAGATCCCATTGCTCAAAATGAAGAACCCACAGCTCAAAATAATCAGGTAAACTACTTATAGTCTAAGAATTGTTGATTTGTTGCTCAAAGTATTCGAATCATCGTAACATAGCAAATACACAGTGTAAGGTCGTCATGATCGTGAGGTTACTACCATGACGATTCTTAAAATTCGTCATAGTCGTAACAACAAACCATGACGACTTTACCTCTAACTTTTCCAAGTTATGAAAATCGTCATGGTCCAACATATTACCATGACGAGCCTTACCTATCTTGTTTCAATAAGTGTCGTCATTGTTCTATGTTTATACCATGACGACTCTAAAATCAAAATCTATGTCTGAAAATAATTGTTAGAGTCGTTATGGTTATATTCTTGGACAATAATGACTCTAACCGACCATCAGATATTTAATATGAAGTCGTCATGGTCGACATTTATAAACCATGACGACTTCTATTGGGAACGTTCTGATTTTTGTTTTCCTAAAAGCATTTCATTGAAACGAAAAGGCATTAGCATAACATTAAAGAAAAAAAAATAGCATATATCATAACATTGCACTTAAACACTTAATCATATATTTTATATCATAGCCAAGTGTTTCCAAGATACGTTAACGATCATCATGCTCAAAAAATTTCCATGGGTAGCCTCGTATCCAGCGAGAGCCATCGCCCAAAAAATAAATCAATTTTAAGTTAGTATTATTCTAAATTATTTTTGATGAGAAACTGATTGACATAGTTACTCTTATCGCACTTGCCAATGTGGGATTGGATTCCTTTACATCTTTAGTTTCCTCTTTAAAAGATTCCAATTCTTCAGAGAGATCCTCGAATCTTTTCTTAATGCGTTGGAATTATCTTCCATTATAATTTCCGTCTAACGCCATAAAAACTACAACATACGGTTCCAAAAATACTCGGAGGTTTGATCTATGTTAATGTCACGATATTCGTCATGGTTTGTGATCGTCATCCACACTCTAACAATGGAAACATATTTTTCGTCATTGTAGGGAGTAACCATGTTTTTTTTTTCTTTTTATGGATTAGCAAGAGATGACAATGAATTTGAAAGTTGAAAACTATGGTTTGGGTGAGGCAGAGATGAGAGAAGGGTCTTTTTATAGATCTTAAGGACCCAATGGCTAGTCTTTAAAAAAAAAACAGTTGTTGAGAGACTTAACCATATTAGTGAAAGTATAAATGGTCTTAGGTTTTCCGTTCTCGTGTTGTATAACCATGAAGACCCTTCATGATTTTAAAGATTCGTCATGTTAAACCTTCCGAAACCATGACAACTTCGTTGAAAAATTGGACAGAACTAGGTCTTTTTTTGGTGATGAGTCGTCTGGATACTAAATGGTTCATCATTGTCTGGTATAAGAGTCATCAGTCTACTAAAATAGATGTGACGACTTCCTGGATTGATATATTCCTTGATCTTGTCAGGTAAATGGAGTCGACATCCTGCTAAAACAGACAGTGACGAATCTTAACTTAGAGAAACCCAAAACAAAAATATCAACAAAGTCGTCATAGTCAATAGTTTGATACCATGATGAATCTTTTCATTGTGTTTGATTACATCTGATTTCTCCGCAAGTGGTGGAACAAGTCAGCAATAAACCTGAACCCGTATCTCAGATAGGGCTAGATACTTCCCACCACTATATGACTGAATTGGTATGTTACCTACCCTTTGAACTGATATATGTTTTCAAATTATTTGATTAGTCTTTTCGAGAATATGTAAGGATACTTCTCATGAATATCTAATATTCGCAATGTAGACTTTGCAAAATAAGATGGAAGCAAATGAACGGGTTATCTCTAAGGAAAAAGATAAAATGTGCGCGGTGGTTCAAAAAAACAAAGTCGCTCCTACAAAGTTTGAAATGATTTCCAAGAGAGGCGCAAGCGTGAAACCACAAAGGAAAGGATTATAGTATGGGAAGAGAACGACGAAGGTCTACAAATATAATACAAAGAAGTGTCATTGCCCGTTTAAGATTGTATTCAATAAGAATTATGAAAGTGGTCAATGGAGATTGGGAAGTGTTCCTAATTTACTCCAAAGTCTTATTGGACACACTGCATATTCCCGGTTGAAATCACAAGAAATGGAGACGGTCCGAAAGATGAAGGGAAGTAGACCTTAAGCCGACCTGTGTTTTGATTCTAGCATTAAGCAAAGTGCAGTTTTTCTGGCTACTTTTTCAATAACAATCGGCTCATATAGCAACATACATCGACCGATTGTATACTTGGTTATTTTTGGAAAAATATCCAAGTTCTACAATTTGTCGATATGTGAGTCTATAATAGCCAATTTTTTCACCTAACAATCCCGCCAAATATGAGATACAATCGACTGTCATACATGATCATACCCACCAATTGTGGTTCATAATATGTTGGGACTTTATAGAATTGATGGGTGTGGTGTCATCGTACCCGTCGATTCTGGGTAATAAGTAGGCTAGAAAATAACTTAAAATTTGAATTTTTTTTCCAGTTTGTAGAGATTATAAGCTACAAATACATGTTTCGAGATCCTTAGCTCGTATACCTAACGATTGGAAGCATTAAGATCCTCATTTTCCCGGTTCGATTCTTCGTTTGCTTGAATAAAATCCTTAACTATGATTTGGTTTACATGTTGTTGTCCATCCAACAAATAATCTGTATTGGTAGGATCAAAATCATAATAATCTGATTGGTGATATGTTGATGCACCAACTTTTTCATCACCACTAGAATCTTCGTCGTCACTAAATTTTTTATTTTTGCTACCAAAATCACAAAATCCTAGTTTTCCTCAAGTTCTTCTTCTTCTTCTTCTTCTTCAAAACTTTCATAAAAACTTCACTTTAATTCTTATCGTCTAACACTAACTATAATCCAACTTGAAACACCAATTACTATAACTACTAATTGAATTAATTAACATTAATTAATCATGGATAAATTAGCCATTAACAAAAATAGTTGGACAATGAGTTTTTTATTTTACTTTAAAATGTCATCTTTTCACTTTTAGTGACAGACCTCAAATAAAACGAGTAGGCCTCAAATTATCCAGGTAAAAAATATAGCTAATTTGGTGTCGATATTATGATAGATTTGTGCCGACTTAGTGAACTAAGTAAACTTGATGGACAGTTAGCCAGTGGATTATTAGCATGGATCACATTTTGGGACATAGTGGATGGTTTAGGCTTTAATTACAGGGGTGTACTGGATCAGGATTTTTATAGTTAGAAAGAGATAAAAAAAAATCCCGAATCTAGTGGATTTATAATGTTTCTTAAAAGAATCCTGGATTCTTATATATATAATTTGGATTATAAAGGATTAAATTTGGATTAATTTAGATTTATATCGAGTGAAATAGATTTCAAAACACTAAGTAATTTCCCAAAAAGAAAGGTTACAGTGCATAAAAAAATTAAAGAGCTTCGTAAAAGTTTTCATATTCTGGATCAAATAACAAAGTTTGAAGAGGTAAATTTACAATGGCAACAGATTGAGATATATTAAAAAGAATACAACAATTCTAGAGGAGGAAACGAGCAAGTTAATGAAGTCGAAAACTATTTTTAAATCAAAACTGAATTCCAGATGTATTTTAGGATTTCTAGATATCCTTATAAATCTCAATCCAATACACCCATATTATTGTAGTCTCTAACAAAAGTTTCTCTCTAAAATTTCGCTCCCCTAGACACACAAATTAGCCCACTATAGTTTTTATTCATTAAATGATCTTAATCGGACGGTTCATAATACCCTAAACATCACTACCAAATCAAAAAGTATTCTTTAATATTTCTAATAGAATATTTTACCAAAACTCAAATATCCCGTTTAATCATGTGGCTTTTGTAGACATGAAAAATACTTGTTAAAAAAGATAGCTTGGTTTCGACGTTAGGATAGATTTGTGTCGGCTTGGTGGACTTAGTAAATTTGGTGGACATTTTAGCTATTGGATTATAAGCCAAGTTCACATTTTGGGACTTAGTGGACGTTTTAGGCTTATCATAGTCTCAAACGGTTGTAAGTATCATTGTAGTATAATGATAAAATTATAGGATGATAATATCATCATAGAATTACAAGGTAAATCTATATAAACTAAATAATAGCATTTATGATAGATCCATGTGTAGAAATCTTCGTTTTAGTGAATCAAACTACCTGATTTTTGCCAGAATCGTTGGATACGATCGATCCACATCCAACGATTCTTGTTTCATATTTCTCGTACATAGTTATCATTGAAAGAATCATTGGATAAGGCAGATCATATCCAGCGATTCTACTTTTTCATTTTTTTTACTTTTTCTAAACTGGAATCGTTGGATAAGACACCTATTATCCACCGATTTTGGTCTTTTATTTTTTTTTACTTTTTCTATTTTGGAATCGTTGGATAAGCACCTGATTATCTACCGATTCCCTTGCTTTCATATTTTTATTACTACCCTATGAGAATCGTTGGTTACATCTAACGATTTTGGATATGAAAGATTTTGGGTTTTAGAAGTAAGAAGAATCGGTATCTAAAATGGTACCTAACCAACAATTCTGGCTTGGTGTGTTCTGTTAACTTTTGCAGTTAGAATGTTGGATAAAGATGGTCTTATCTAACGATTCTTCCTTGGTGTTTTCTGATAAGTTTTGCAGTTAGAATCGTGGGACAAGACCATCATTATCCAACGATTCTGTTTTGTTTATTATATACAAAAATTTTGCTGGTGGTTGAACTACAGATTATTGATTGCTTGAACCACTAGTAGTTGTGTAATATTGTATTTTTAGGTAATTGTTGATTTAATTTTGTGTTGTTTGATTTTTTTATTTGTGTAGCTATTATGGACGGCCGCAAAAGAGGTTATTGTCCAACCAGACAGTGTGACATTGATAGGCAGCCAGAGAAAAAGGTTTTGCACGACTATGCTTCCCTATCCCCAGCCGACCAAACTAGAAGAAGACCTAGAACTCCTGCGTCAGTTCGCAATGGAGGAGCTTGAGGAGGTGATCGAAATAACATCCTTCTTAAGAGGGGATATTGCTAATTGAAGAGCCCAAGATGCAATACTTGAAGAAGCTGCTGCTGAAGATGATGTTGCCGTTGCTGCTGCTGATGGTGGAGCTGATGATGCCGCTCCTCCTGCGGTTGATACCTAATCTAATATTTTTAATACTTGTTGGATATCCTAAACTAATACTTGTTGCGTTAACTTATTCGTGTTATTTTATTCGAATATTTTTTTTTATTTTGTTTGTGGATGGTTGGATGAACTTATGGTTTAATATGTTATATGAATGGTTTGAAGTTCGTTATTCCTTATTACTTTAAATGATTGGTGATAAAGAATATCAAATTTTTGCAATTGTAATCCAGAATCGTTGGACCATGCACATACGTGTCCACCGATTCTAGTTGCAGATTAAGAATCGGTGGACAAAAAACTTATGCATCCAACGATTCTGATTGGCTCTCTGGTAAATGTGAATCAAAATCGTTCGATGCGTATGTGTCGTATCCACCGATTCTGAGTAACTCATTTTCAATTTTTCCTGCAACTGCTTTTTTTTTTAAAAAGTTCAAACAAGAATTCAAAGTAACCAAAAAGCAAATCCATTTCATTCATTAAGAGTGGTTGTTCAATATATGAAAGATACAAACCATGGGAATCCCGAAGTTCATTTGTTAACAAAAGACAAATACTTAATTCAACACGATGGTACCCTTGATTTGTTCCGTCTCCACCAATTCATCCCAAAGTTTTATGTTGGGCTCGTATTTTTTCAGCCATTCCTTAGAGGTGTTTTTAGTGAAACCTGCAAAATAAGTGAACCTACACAATGAAGGTAATGGACAATCTTCGCGTAGCCTAAGACCGATAAAATGTATGTTGCTAATGTAACAATTGTTCGATCTTTAAACGATTCATCACACTTTTTTCTCTTTGTGTGAAGGTAAGAGATGCCCCCCCTGACAAAAATAATGAACAACGCAACTCAACATATTCTCCAAGAGATGGCCACATTGAGGCATGGTCATCCAATGCTTATTGAAAATTGGTTCATCCCCCTCCGTCCCTTGAACACGAGCAACCAATTCGTCGAAATCAAGTTTTTTATCTTCCATTGTACCTTCCCTCATCATCGAAATGTAAAAATCCTTATGTTCTTATAGTCGTAAGTCCCTCATCTTTCTATAGTATTGGCATTGAGTTAGGTTCTCCTCATCCACCAAACTTAAATGGACTATTTGTTCGGATGCAACATGAAATCCACAATTTACATCCCCATCCACGTCATCGGTAGATAACACATAGGGACGAATGATTGAAGGGAGTTTCGTAAGATATTCATGGAACAACGTATAACACTTTCTATGGGGTCTTCCCAACACATCCCTAGGTGTTACTTGATAACCAATTACCTCTCTTATACTCAACGTCTCTTACGGGGAAACCATGGACCCCTTTTGCCTTGCTTCCCCTTTTAGTTGTACTCGTCTTGTGCTCGGTTGACTGTCTTGCGAAGGGACGATGAGAACCTTTTCGTTTCCTTGTGTTGAACTCGCTTGACTTTCTTGTGTTGGAACGATATGAAACAATCGGATCCTTTTGATCCTTTGACTTGGCTTGTGCCAACTTGGTCCACTTTCTTGCTTCTTCGGGCGACCCCTTTTCTTTGGAGATGGAGCGTCGTCATACATAGCCTCGGTATGCTCATGTAGTGAACGGTCTCTTTGGTTACTCATTTCCTCCTTGTACTATTTTATTTCTTGCTTCCTATCCACTTTTATAGGTGGTCTACCCGTCGGCGGTAGCTTAGTTGGTTCTTCAACCGGTTACATATGTGGGTGAACCGCGAGGACCATGTCGTGCATCAAAATTTGTCGTTGCAAACTGTTCTTGTTGGAGTAGCCCTCGATTATTTTTCTCCCAAGATTCGTTCTACAAATGATTGACTTGCATCTTCTATCGGGCTTGGTATGAAAGTAAATTGCTTCCAAAACGAATCGATGAGCTCAAACGGAATCCCTTGGGGGTTACTTGCAATGATGTGACAACACGGGAGCCCCATGGCCGTCATTGTCTTACAAGAACAAACAATCTTATTTCCCTCGTGCTCTTTATCCTCAAAATACTTATAATCATTTATCATATAATGGATATCCTAATGCAATACCCTATAATAAATACCCTTAGAAACGTACCGTAATCATCGGAGTACGAGGTCATAACTTTTATCCTAGTCTCTTCCATTTGGATCTGAATCTTGTTGATATCCTCCATGGTGTATTGATGGATAGTTTCTTGTACCGTAACCACATTAATTTGACTCCCCCGAAGTAGTTTTTTCGATCGTCCATGAGACCCTTCCGATATACTTATCACCTGATTCTTGTAATGCATATGTTGGTAGGTATACGCGTACACAAAATTTTCCTTGTGCGGCACCAACAATTGCTTCAAGCAATAAACCACCGCTTTCTCGGCAACCTTTGTCCAAACATATTTGAAATTTCCAAATTAGATTTGTACTCTGCCTCGGACATAGAATGTACAATCAAATCCCAATGGTGTTGAAAAGCTTTCCATTTCACTTTATTATCTTCGTACTCTTTGGCCATTATCTTCTTTTCTTCCTCTCGTTCCTCCCGAGTTAGTTTACTAAGACGATCATCCTCAGCCTTCTCACGAGAAGTACCTTTCTGTGATTTTAGCCTCTTGATAAGTGCATAATTTATAAATTTTGAGTATCATTTTCTTATACTTATTTTCTATATTTTATGTGAATTACCGTGTGTTATTATTACTTTCGTATTTTATTTGTTTTATTAGGTTACATCTCGGAAACAAGTAAACTTGAGCCTTACAAGAGAAGAAGTGCCAAAGACCCACTGGGACTCAGTCTATTCTAGGATTTCTACCCTCCATCTTGAAGATAATTAAATTACGAATCCAACGGCGAAAGAACGAGGTCATTCTGACTTCATATGAGAAAGTTATGAGCGAAACGAATACTAAGGGTAAAAAGGTCATTTAAAGAGAGACTGCTATTGATAACCTGGCATACGCTAAGGGATGACAAGATTTAAATATTGCTAATGGCACCATCCATTCTACTCAGGGCATCCACAATTTGAATTCTTATAAACACACCAGCCAATGGATCGGGGCCACCCCCTTCATTTTCATTATCAAAACAGGGAATCGGTGATGTGATGAGCTTGTGATGATTGAACTCTTCATGGCAGTAAAGGTGGTATGGTTGTTGCTGGCAGAGATGGTGGTGGCTCGTGGTAGGTGCATAAATCATACATTTTAAGTAGTTTTTCCTGACACTTATTTGCTATATTTGAGTGAATTACTATGTTTTATTATTACTTTCGAAGTTTAGTTGTCTTTTCAGGTTACAGTTCAGAAACCCGCAGAATGGAGCTGTATGAGAAGAATTACCGAGGAGCTAGTAAAACTCTGCTGAATTTAGGCCTTTCAACATCCACAGTGTAGGAAATTGAATTACGAAGCCAACGGCGAAAGAACGAGGTCATTCTGATCTTGTATGAGGAAGTTATGGGCAAAGCCACATGGTGGCAAACTAGCTTGTGCTGCTAGCGCCCAGGCGCTAAGTTGGCTGAACCGTAGGTGCTAAGGTGCTAAGTGGTTAGTTGGAGGTGCTAGAGTGGTTTGGTGGACTAGTGGCTAGCCTTGGTGGAGTAGCATCTAGCTTGGGGAAGTCATATGGGATTAGGAAAGAATTTGGAGTTGCTATATCTTGTTGGGATGGAATAAGGAAACTAGCACATTTCCTAATTCAACTAGGATTCTAAAGTGGCTAACTCTAGTTATATAAGGAGAACTAAACTCTTCTCATGGAAAGTCTTTGGGGCAAATTGGGACAGCAAATATTGGAGATTACACTCACTAAAATCGTGGATATCTTGTTGGAGCTGGACATACACAAGAGAGTTTGAAGCAACAAAGGAAACTCACGTAAAGGCTGGGCAGAAAAGTGGCTGGATACACGGTGTTGTGCTGAGCTAAAAAGAAGGAATTGACGTATAAAGAGAGGAGAGTTTTTGCTGCTGGAACATCTCATTTCATATACAATACACGATGAAAGAAAACAATACAGGGACAGGCGTAAGAAGTTACACAGCAAGGGAAAAAGAGGCGCTGGCCACTTTTTCCATACAGGCGATTC